>SNQJ01S0034871.1:0-28401 GCA_010110895.2 Picea sitchensis | reverse complement strand
CGTTCGACCACTACCTCAAGGTGTCCCCATGGCTCCAGGTAAAGCCCTCACGAGAATTGAACCTTGCCCAACGGTGAAAAACTCCTCGCTTTCCACCATTGGATCCAACCCCTTTGGGCAGCATCCATATTATTTATTCTCAGAGCTGGGGAGGATTTACTGAAGTAGGACGCACTAGGGGTTTGAGATGCAATGATTTGTGATCAGATTTGACATCTAAAGCTAGGGGAAATTCTCATATAATTTATCCATCATCATATCTACAAGATTACAGCAATTTCATGAAGATTTTACATCAGATTTATTGTGCATATTTCAGTAGGGCGTAAGCCACAAGGAGGGAACATTTCTAGTTACAGGAATTGTGGATTTTGCATGAAATAACATCTCTTTTTGGAAGCCATAATTAGGGGATCGAAAAGGAGGATCATTGACATTGTTTCCTTTCCTTTTGGAGCCATTATAGGCCAATAAAGTGGTTTTTGTATTACTTATATCAGATATGGAAATTATTGTATGTTGGATAGCCAAATGCATATTAAATAAATCAAGGATTTCAGGTACTATCTTATGGTTTTTAATAGATATTGGTTTCTAATTTATTTGGTTATCATTGCATTTGTTTCCCTTATGTATTACATGAAGAAATATGGGCTGAAATACATCAGAAAATACACTTGAATGAATGCTACAACCATTGCACACAAAGTGTTTGACAAAACGTTTCAATCAACCAACACATAGAAAACATAACAACCATCAATTATATATGGCATCATGCAATTAGGGAGTTATAAAGAGGCATAAATTATTTCAAATGTCATGCTAACACATTAGAAAACCTCATCAAAGTCAGTACAACAAGAAGAAGGCATTTGCTAATGGAAATTGAACATACCGCAAAGTGTTTGACGAAATTTCTCAACCAATTAGATCTGATTTTTATATCAGATTTGGTTGGCGATATTAAAGTGGTGTCAGAGAAAATTTCTTCACTAGCCCGTGATTTTGTAATATACTGATGGAGTGTGAATTTGAGGCCATGGAAAGAGAGTATAACTCTCGGAGTGCAAGATTCCAGAGACTGGTCACCTTGGGTGAGTATTGCAGCATCATAATTAGAAGGATGAATAGGCGATCATTTCATGATGGAAGGGTTATACCCAAATTTTTAGATAAGAAATGAAGTGAAGAAAAAACAAGGAGATTAGAGCAGTCCCATAAGGCCATCGACTCATGCGCATCTGATGAATAGTTGTATGGACGAGATGATAGCGCATGTGCTTTATCTTCCCAATCAGATAGTGTTGAAGACTCAACACTTCACCATAGTGGTGATACTTGTGAGGATTCAACTGTGGCAACTCCTAGGCATGAGGAGGATCAGAGATTGAGTGATCCACCTTTGGATGTTGATATGAGGTCATGCATGGGGGATAATGATCCTCCTATGGATTTGAGCATGACACATTCCTTACCTTATCCATCATTTATGCTAGATATGACACATGAGGATATCGGTGGCATTCTGGATGTGGTAGAGGAGCCTTGTGTAGTGATTGAACACAAGGTACATGTTGATCTGTAGGCCCAAGATGAGAGGCATGACTTGGAAATAGACGGATACATACATACCTATCAGTATGGGGAGAGTGAGTCACCTCTTTTGGGGAGTCCATTGATAGACCAGGTTTTGGAGACCAACATATTTATGGGATAATTCCTTCCATGACTGGTTTACAGTAATGAGGATGCATTCCTTGTTGGTCGGGATGACCATATCACATGTATGGACACATCCGTATGGGATCTAGGTGCAGATGATATTAATAGGATGAGTGCACAGAAGGATACAATTGTACATACATGATACATGGTGGTTCATATTGAGGCAACAATATGTGATGATGTATAGTGGCATACAGGGGAATTTAGTAGCATAGTGGACAGTGGGAAGTACAGTTCCTTAGTTCTTGAGGAGTGTGTTCGGAGGATTCCACTGTTGACATTAGTAGTAGGATTCATGAGGTAGTACTTCAGCAAGACAATGTTAAGGAGTCACATCATTTGGTACGAAATTTGAGGGTCAGAGAGGACATGATTATGGTAGCCATTAGAAACATTGATGATACACACAAGTTGGTGGCAAAGTATTGTTGGAGGGCCATGATGGCACAAGATAGTTCGTATGGATAATTTTCCATTGAGGACTTCCAGACACTCAAGGAGAGAGTGATTATGATGAGAATCGACTACCAACGGCTACTTATAGATAGAGATTACCTTCTGGAGGTTGGCGAGATGTATCATGGGGCACTGAAGGAGAAGGAGGCTGAGGTGGAAAGACTCACTCATGAGTTGGTAAGCACACAGGGATTCTTGAAAGGCACACAAAAAACCCTTCATGAATTAGATTTTATATTAGAGGAGCTCCTTGAGGAGGATAGTCCTAGATCCACTACATCTATCTCAGTAGATAGTCATATATATACTTTAGTTACATCATTAGAGGATGTTGGTGGTTGGATAGAGGAGCGTCAATTATTAGAGGAGTGTGAGGGATACCTAGGATCACTGATGATTATGGAAAAATGTGACCAGGGGACTCTTGAGAATTTTCATCTGTCACAGGGAGCACCATTCATGAGGAGCTTTGAGATAGCTAGTCCTACACATACACATGGGGATTCCAGAGCCATGGAAAGTTATGAGGACACATCCATTTAGGTTCCAGGATTGTTTGACATGCATGTATAGGTTGACCTAATAGTACACCCAGGATACATGATGATGCAGGAGGATATAGGAGCTTACATGAGTATACAGGGGCATACAGTGATGAGAGGTAGTCCATAGGCTTATGTAGAGGTGTATCGTGGGATCCAAGGGGATGCATTGGAGTGAAGGGAGGAGACATACTTGGTGGAGCATGGAGATTTACATGGAGAGCGGTCCTCTCCCTTACAACATCACATGGATCTGGGAGATTACCTTCTCAATAGCATCAGTCATATGAGTAATGATAGGGGGGTGTGATTAACCATCAGTATGTGGAGTCACATACCATTGTACATGATGGCATGATATTAGTGTGAAGTCCAGGCGAATATTCACCTTGGATACCGGTGGATGCGTTTTTGGTCAAGCCTTTGGGATTTACCAAATCATATGATACTTCCCAGTTCTACATATAGTTGCAGGTATTTATGTTAGCCTTCCCCGATACTTTCACTACATACATTAGCAATGGGGAAGATAACTATTTGCATGGGACATGGAGATTTATTAGACAGATACCTTCTGACAAGGGATACTCGTTTACATGTAGTAGGATAGGGGAGGTTCACCAGAAACAGTTAGATGAGGCTTTGGGCATGATGAAGAGTATTCTCAGTCATGGGACAAAGGATATTTCAGAGGTTGATATAGGTTGAGAGTCTCATCGAGATGAGTACGAGAGGCATAGTAGGAAAGATGCTTTCGATGATGACTATGAGGTTAGTTGGCAGGATGTCGGGTCATAGTAGGCAATGATAGATATTATGAGGACCATACATGATGTACCTATGGTCGGAAAGATTGGACATTTCAGAACCCGACAGAAAATCAAAGAAATATTCTCCTGAGAAGATCTATAGGATGATTTCATGAGGCATATTGGGGCATGCTTGGTATGTCAGCATCAAAAGTCAAGGAATGATTCTTTAGCCACCCTTGTTTCAAGGCAAAGTGGGGAGAGTATGCTAGAATTTCTCGACCCTGGTGTACTAGAGCTATATAGTAAGGCTAACATCACAGGGGTATTGCAAGAGTATGGGACATTGTAGGAAGCAATGTGGGTTGACAGGGAGGTTGAGTTTAGTGATCATGGATAAGACAACATAGCTATTATTACACTTCGGATGGAGGTTTACAGTTTAGCAGGCACTGAGATATGTGGTATGGCATGATCGGATTTATTTGATACAGGGTTTGGTACACTTCCAGAGCACATGGGAGTTTCTGGGACACTCATGATTGATTCCTTCCATGGTTGAGGGGATTTGAGTGTAGATGGATATGGGGATGCTATGTGGCAGGATGGGTCTCTTTGGTTGAGAATCAATTATATGTGTAGATAATCTTCTTGGTTAGCAGGGGATCTGAACACTAGTAGAGGTGGTAGTTTGAAGACTGATTTAGGTGAGAGTTTCCTTGAAGGATGGATATGGTATTTACTTGCTCAATTGATTGGGGGTCTTCTGGAGAGTCTTTGTGTGGATGACCTACAATACTATATTTTACAAGGCACTGTAGTTCTCATATTGGTTTGGGATCAAGGGATTAGAGTGATTGGTAGTGTAGTGGTTGATGGATTTGAGATCAGAGAAGAGCGGTTGCCTGAGGATCTACTGCACATGATCGTTCTACTCATCAGGAGAATTCTAGGGGCATGCGTGGCGAACACTTTGAGGGACCATATTTTGAGGGGATCATACTTCATGTCATAGATGTGGATATGGGACCCTAGGATCATACATAGTTTGATTCATCTATTGCTTGAGGATAAGCAATATTCGAGCAAGGAGGACTGTAATGTCCAATTGGGAGTGATAGTGAGCTCAAACAATTTTGTAGTGATAGTGAGCTCAAACAGTTTTTAGGAGTTGCATGGGGCCCAACTCACATTATTCATCGTATTACATCATTAGGATCCATTCTACACAACTTTTCCTTGGTTTTGTTGCATTCTGATGATTTCCGTAATTTTGGGTTATTATTGATCATATTTTAATCAATTACACTAAAGGTGCTATTTGGAGCTTGTTTCTTGGAGAAACACCTTAGTGTAATAGCTCGTTGGAATCGGGACGAAAATATCTACAAGGTAGAATGATTAAATGTGACTTTCATTGGTAAGAGAAGTTATAAGGGTGAATTAATCACTTTTTGGAGTAAAAAGGGATATTAAATTAGTAAAGTGATTTATGAAGAAAAATTAAGAGATGAATTAAAAGTCACTTGAATGGGAAAAGGTGAAAGGGGGTATAAAAGAGAGATAAGGGCTTCTATTCTCTCATTAGGTGTTGAAGGACAAAATTGACCGTCCGTCAACTGGAAGAGTGGATCCGGTCTGGGGTTGTCTAAATAACCCAAGTCGTTTGGGATAACCCACCCTGATGGGTTTAGCGGCTCCGTTAGCCGATCTAAGTCCGAAGAAAACAAAATAAAACTACTCTAAACTAATTAATCTAACTAAAAATAACTATTAAAACAAACTAATAAACAAATCTAACTATTATATATACAATCTACTATCTAATACTACACAACTATAATTCCATAAAATCAAATATTAGACTATCAACAGAATCAACTTTTAATTACAAATATACAATATCTACAGATTACAAACTTAAATGAATACCTGCAAAACTCATTGTAATCTGTCCCAAGACAACGACACTTTTTTTTATTTTTATTTTATAATTTTATGAAAAGGAAATAAACTAAGAACTATCTAAACTAAACAACTAAAATAATAATTCTAACTACAAATCTAAACTATTCATATATCTCTCTAAACTAATTAAATTATACTAACAAATTAACTATTAAATACTAACGACAAACTGACCTGAAGTAACGCTCCAGGTTTGTCCTGTATGTGCAATGATTGTCTTAGCTGATCGGAGGGAGGAAACCCGCACCGGATTATCCATGAGCTTCTCGTAAACTAGAAGCAGTTGTGCTCTTCAAGTATGATTACAGGACAAACAAGACATAAAAATTTACAACAACCTTATGATTTATCAATCTTCACAGTTAGGTAAATCTGTATGCAAAGATCTATACAAAATGATTCAGTTAACGAAGAAGAGAAATCTGCGATTCATTAGCTGAAACAAAGTAATTGCTGTACTTTAAAAATAGGAGAGATTAGATACAGACAACATGTAAATCCAATCACATCAGCATACAAAGAATTATGATAGCTAAAGTAGTCTATAATAAATTGCAAATTGATATGAAAAACCTGAAACAAAAGTTTGATATTTTGAAAGCGAAAGATGTTACAAGACATCAACTTTTGTCTCATTCTGAATCATAAATCCATAGTCTGGTTCTTCCACAGTGAATATCATGATGAGTTTATTACAAAAAATGAAAAGTATTTAAAGACCTCCCACAGGGTAAAACATCCCTGTGGAAGTTATCAAAACTGTTTACACAATTCTGGGAAAATATCCCAAGTTTCTATTTCTAACTCAAACCAACAACTTAAAAATAAAAACTACATCCCACAAATATCTCCTAGACTACCACAACATGCCCACTTGATCATTGCAATTCGAATGTACCTGAAAGGGAACCAAAATGGACAAGTTAAGAGGATATTTTGTTGATAAAATTGATAAAAATCTAATTCTAAAGACTAGCTACAGAATCTTGCGATTCTGTAGTTGGTCTAAATCAAACACAGAATCGTATTAAAAATCAATTCGAATCTTGAAAAACATATTAAAAATATTTGATTGCTAAAAGCATCATTCAAATCGACACTTGTATGCAGCTCTGAATCTGCAAAGCCATTTCTAGCCAAAAATGCTTTCCAATTATCACCATGGAGGTTTAAATGATGAACGACGATAAGTCTAATCAAGCCATGGTGAAACAAGCTGCTGTCATACTTCTCTCATTTAAACCTCTTAGCCATTTTGTAAAGACTACGCTGGAAGTAAAATGGCATGTTCAATGGGTAGCCCATGAAATTCGTTAACAGTCGAAGGTGATAAAGAAAAACCAATCCATACCGACCCTCACAGGTGACAAATTGTTTGACCATTATCAAAAGATCATGCCACCTGGGTTTAAGCGTGGAAATAGGCATACCTTTGTCACAGGATGTAACCTTTCATGATACGAACAACAAAGGCCATGGCACCTCGTCGACTTTAGAATTTTTAAACCATTGTTGGCCTGTGGATGCCAATCCTATGGTAGAGCTTATGAACTCTTCATTCAACTCAAGATGAATGTCACCTACTTTAGCCCTACACCCATCAAAGGTAAGGGCGAATTGTTGTGCAACCAACATATTGAAACCCTCAAACCTCTATATAAACGTGAGCCAACCATTGTCTTGTAAATGCTTACGGGCGTCATCAAAGAGCAACAGAGCTTGACTACCGTTTGCCTCAATTCGCACCACCGGTGCCATGGAGAGGAGCACACGGTAAGCGATGTGAACGAGCCATGGTTTGACTCATAGCATACGCAGGAGCAGAATGCTCACAGGCTTACCCGAAACTAGCAAGGGTGAAACTGGGATAGGGGTAAACATTAATGAGATATCATGCGAAGGTGGTGGAACTAGTTCATACATGCACGACAGTCATATCTACAGTACAACCACTGGCACAAATAGCTATTCAACCCACTATTGTATAGGCTAACAATTATGCCATTTGCTCGACCAATAAAATCAATGGTAAGTGGATTAAACATTCGCGCGAGCAATAGTTATACTTTCAAATCCAAACAAACGAATCAAAACCAATACCAAGGGTTTGACATGTGTTGTATAGAACAATTCATACCAAGGGTTTAACCATAACACAAATGTGTTTTTGTGAAATCAATGTGCCAAGTGAATCGATCAATAACATGTAAATCCAATCACCAATGCATCGCAAACTCAATCACTCATGAAATGAAATTACATAATCAATCAAAGAATGTCAAATGAGTACAGATCAAGAGGTTTTTCCAACTGCATAATGATAAGTAAAATGTAAATGCAATGGGCATATTGACAAGAATGATAACGACAATTCAGTGACGATTTTAATGCAACTTTAAAGACCAAGTTTTCACGCTTGCAGTCGTGAAAACAACAGCAAAGGTAAGTGTAAATAGCGCAAAAGTAATAGTGTCGTTTTTATCAAGGATTGTGACAAAAATCAAGGTTTGCAAAACACTGGTGTGGGCAGCTCATAAGGATAGTAGAAAAATATGTATTGGCTGCTAGCAATGGCGACACAATGGTAGAAGCAGTTATCTCTGCCAAAAAGAACAGATTCAGATTAGGATAGTAAGAAAAATTCTAACTCAAAAATAACAACTAGAAAATTGTATAAACATCTTTATTAACCAAATATTCCAACAGTGTTTAAAAGGATGAAAACTGATAACAGTCTTAAGACAAATGAGCCACGATATTAAAGATAAAATCCTCAATACTGTTGATAGAGCCACTACTGCCAGCAAGCATCCATAGCCTCGACAGGGTTGCCATTTAACCCACTCTGATATCTGTATCTTGCCAAGAAGTTCCAGATCAGAATAAAGGACAAGTTACGGTCATGAGGTTTCGTATTTGCAAATTTTCATATACCCGACATTGCATCGCTGCCAGCGGGCCTGTTCAGTACCCCGACGAAGTTGCCTTGGCGCCATGCATGCATTTACCCGTTGCCAACAGAGTTGTTCAGTATCCTGATGGGTTTACAAGAACTTCCCACAACTCTTTTATTGATTTATTTTGTTTTTTAAAGATATATAGTTGAGCAGGGTGACACTGAAAATTATGATATTTTAACATATTTTTACAGACCTCAGCAGAATTTTCTTTTAGAACAGTCCTTTATTAAGATCCAGAGATGTTTCATTTACAGAACCAACTTTCTAAGGCAGAGATATATCTTCTGAGTCATTCCCTTAAGGAATAGGGACAACGTAAAAAGATAATAGATGATCGCAATAAGCTTATCTCAGAGATTGAAATCAGTTAACCTCTTTCAAACAACAGTTTTTTTTTTTTTTTTGCCAACACAGATTTAAATTTCAGAAGTATACTATTGATGTTTATACAATTTTGTTAGTGGTCATTTCAGTGAAGGAAATTTCTGTTATCCATGTCTAAATAGATCGGTATGTAGGTATGTGAATTTCCAAAAACGAAAAAAAAATTGATAAGGGCAAAGGAAAATCAAAACCAAAACAACAAAAGAAAACAAACAAGAGCAAAATATGTACATAATATACAAGGGTTGTTATCAAGCAAAGTATCTTTTCAGATCTTGGCCATTCACCGGATAGGTGTCAGGCTTCCCTTCTAGATTCTGCAATCGGAAAGAACTAGGACCCAACTTCTCAGCAATTAAAAACGGTCCAAGCAATTAAAGTGTTTGACAAATGTTCTCAACTAGTTAGATCTGATTTTTATATCAGATTTGGTTGGGGATATTACATAGTTGCATACATGCTAGCATTTCTTGCATCAATGAGAGTGCATAATATATTTCATGTGTCATTATTAAAGAAATATGTGCTTGACCCTAACCATATAATTTATTGGAATGTGATCTAGGTGGAGCACGAAGGGGATTTCCAGTTGGAACCAGTACGCATCCTCGATCGGAAAGTCAAAGTGATCAGGAAAAATTCCATAGGGTTGATAAAGGTTCAATGGACCCACTATGGTCATGAATATGCTACATGGGAGCACAAAGAAAATGTGTGGGAGGAATACCTGCAATTTTTTGTCAATTTTGAAGAAAACAAAATATAAGAATGCAGGGCTCAATTTTGAGCAACTAGTGTTCTGGAACCACATCTCATAGTCCTCGCCAACCTGTGCTAGGGAACTTGATAAAAGAATGGGAGATTCCATGGGTTAACTTTGATAAAAAAAAATGGTACATTCCTTAGGTTATCAGTGATAAATGAATAGTGCATTCCTTGGGTTCATGGGTTGAGAGTAATAGGAAATTTTGGTTGGAATTGATGTGGAAGTTGTAAAATTGGATAATTCATGTATGTATATATATTAGCATAATGTGCACCAAGTAAAATGCACAATTATAGGGGAGGGGGAATGTAACATCCTCACTATAATAACTAATGATTAATGGAGATATAATGTGTGGCTACAACTAAAGTGATGTATATGTGAAATGTGTTTCTAAAGTTTTTAATAAACAAAACACTCCCTCTAGGGTGGTATTAAAGTCAATGGTCTTGAGCACAAATAAATCATACATAGGCTATCTCATGATCTCATAGATCAAATCACGAGCACCATCATCACTATCCATCTAGCTGGAAAACATCTCCAACACTAGTGATAGTCTCCATGGAAATCAAACACAATGCCATCCAATAGAACACAACTGTGTCTATCCATAGTAGTACACAATTACTATCCATTGGTATACAACCACTCCAAGTAGCACACCGCTACTAACGAGTGACACATATAGTCACCACCAATGGAACACATCCACCACAGTAGCACATAGCTATTGTCCAGAGACATACATTCTCCACATATCATATCATCTGATATCAACTTGCATCAATAATGTCATCGGTTGCATCACCTATAAGCTGTACTATGATGCGAATGCTTCATATCTAATTTATACTGGTGTGATCTGGAGTATCATCTACATCATCTCTAAGTTGTACTAGCATGATGCCAATGCATCATATCTAAGTTCTATGCCACCTCTAAGTTGTACTCGCATGATGTAGATCAGTGCCTCACTGTGTCATCTCTAAGCTATATGATCATCTCTAAGCCTTACTAGCATGACATATCTAGCATGATGCCAATGCATCATATCTAAGTTGTATGCCACATCTAAGTTGTACTCGCATGATCATATCTAGCATGACATGATCCCTTATGCATCATCTCTAAGCCATACTAGCATGACATATCTAGCATGATTGTCACACACCCACTACAGGGCATAGAATAAAAATCCAATTTTTATTTCTTAGTTAGTCGAATCCTTCATCCATGGTCTCTTGTAGAACTCCGCCTGCGTGACTAAAAACCAAGTGTGATCTCCCTCCTCCACATGACCACTACTTGTGACCATAGAGCCCAATCAAAAGGTGCATGGCATTTCGTGATACCGGGGATCCCAAAGTCAAGTGCCTCGTTCCTCTGAATCTCGAAACCCTGAAAAGGGCTAACAGGTGGTAAGCCCTTCGCCTATCTTGACATCATGTGACCACTACCCTATGACCACACTCTTATCACAAAGGGGTGCTTCCAGGAATCAACTTTTAGTTTTTCGGTGGCAAGGAACCCTTGTCCCTCCAATCTCCAAGATCTGAAATAGGGCTAAGGTGCTTGGCTCCTTCCCTTATCTCCGCTCACATGACCCTGTCCTGTGGCCTAGGGATGCTCCTCTGAGTCCCTCAGATTTTATGATTCGGGAAATCACAATGTAGTGCCCCTCCTCCTTTCCTTTTCAAATCCCTGATGAATTAAATCAACAGTCTAGATCTAAGTTAGATCAATGGCCCACAAGCCCCGTGATCTAACGGTTGTGATCTCTCTTAAACCAATGACTAGGATTAAGTCATGATTTCGTGACTCGCGAGTTCTAGGAACTCCTCCCGTTGAATTCTTTCAACGGCGAGTCAGCGAAATTCCTAACTCTCGCCACGTGTCACCACAGATCCAACGGTCCAGAATGGCTCTCACGATTTCGACGATTGCGAGTCCTCGCTCTTTGCCACTCTTCTACGCCCAAGTCCCAAAACCCTGACTACTTCCAGATCTTCACCACATGTCCTCCATAGTGGACAGTTAGGATTCAACCAGCTTCCAACTCATCGGGAATTTGAGACCCAAGCTAGAACCTTCTTCTCCCAACTCACGATCCTTGATCCCACGAAAAGAACCAACAATTCAAATCTAACTTAGATCGACGGCCCTGGTTCCATCGCTACTTGCAAAGACTGAGGGGGGAGGGTCAAGGCGTTAACATCTATGCTTCTCCTCTAGATCCATGGGTCCTTATGGGCCTGGGATACTCCTGAAACAGATCTTGTCCATTCGTCTAACAAATGAGAGGGTCCGCCCTTTGGCTAATTGGACTCGCTATCCCTTCTGAGCTTTGGTGACTTGACTGAAATGCCTTCCTAATTCACCGAGCTATGAACTCTGGGGCAGGGGTAAAGTAAACTCGTGGGTTTAATATAACGGTATTCATTTCAAGGAACTCACTCCAACTCTGGAATGTCAGGAAACTCCCGGGGAAAGGTGCCTTTAGAAAATCAAACCAGAACATAACACAAGTTAAGTAGATGAGACAATCCTCAAGCGAATGGACTCATATTCTGAACTTATTCATTCTATACATAAAATGGTTATGGACATATAAGTATAAGCATGCATCCATTATTTCCAATCAAAGCACCAGGAAATTACTTCTATACAGAAACCATTTATGAGCGTATAAACATGAGCATGCATCCAGGATATTCAATTCAAAATACAAAACATAAACACTTATCAGAAACACCAGGTGTGACACGACTGCTGAGAGGGGTGCTCGTTTCCACCCAACCGTAGGCTCAGTGACTCCAAATGGATTTACCACTAGCCAACCCCGAGCTATACCATGACGCTTTGAGATTAAATCTCTTACTTCCAGCTCAATGGAAGTCAAGGATGAAGGTTACTCTCCATCTCCTATGTTTAGAACTCCCTGTGTTTCCAGAGTTTCTCCTCCGCGATCCCTGTTGTGCGCACTCTCTTCCCTTTACCACACTTCGTTTCTTGCCTTTTCTCTGTAAGATTGCGTGTGGCGTGAATTCCCCCATCCGTGGTCAGGTCTGAGAGCTTCTACGGATGCGCGGTTCACCCCCATCCCCTCATTAACTCTTGAGGAGCCTCCCCACCTAACTTCCTGATGGGAAATTCATTCCAAGGCCATAGATTTGTTTTTGGTCTTTGAGCAAGTAAAAACTAGTATGGTACTGGTTCGGTGGAATTTATCGCAACCATCCTAGGTCCCTTCCACCACCTTTCGTTAGCCATCATGGTCTTTTTTAGCACATCCCCCTCCCAACAGTCATGTAACACATATTCATAACATAATTTACATTCATCTACCTTTTTATACAAAGGTCCACCAAATCAAACATTCACATCTTTGAGTTTGCCATAGTTCTTGGCCAATATAGTTATTTTTACAAACTGGGGAAAACAGGGTGTTACAACGATGCATGGCCACTGCATAATATCTAAGTTGTATTACACATCTAAGTTGTACTCTCATGATCATATCTAGCATGATTCATCTCACCAACATCATCTCTAAGTTGTACTAGCATGAACATAACTAGCATGATGTCAATACATCATATCTAAGTTGTATGGCACCTCTAAGTTGTACTAGCACAATGCTCCTCGGGACATTGTATCAACAACTCCAGTCATCTGTATCATATCTGAGTTGTAATAGCATGATCATATCTAGCATGATGAAAGAATCATCTCTAAGTTGTATGACCATCTCTAAGTTGTACTAGCATGATACAGATCTGCAGCTCACTAACAATCCATGATGCCACATATCAGTGTGCCCTCCCAACAGAGGAAGTCATCTCTTCCATTTCAACCAAGGAAGCAATATCCATGAGCCCCATCTTGTCCCTCAGGTATGCAAACTTTATCTTGGACAAAGGCTTCGTTAAAATATATACAGTCTGCTCAACAATGGAGATATACTAGAGAACCACTTCTCCCCTCTGGACCTTATCAAAGAGAAAATAATACTTGATCTCAATGTGCTTTGACCTGTCATGGAACACTGGGTTCTCTAAGAGCTTCACACAACTCTGATTATCAAAATATATCACGGTCGAATCCATCACCTGATCAAACAGTCCAGAAACCAACTTACGGAACCACACTGCTTCCGTACAAGAATCACAAGGTGCAATATACTATTCTTCCGCAGTGTTGAGTGCAAAAGACTTTTGTTTTCTATTAGCCCATGATATCATAGTAGATCCCAAACTGACACACAGTCCAGAAGTACTCTTCCTATCATCCGTAGTCCCTACCCAATCTAAATCAGTAAATTCATGTTGTTGTACATCATTGTTTGAGGCATACCTCAAACCATAAGAAATCATCCCACAAAGATATCTCAGGATATGCTTTGCATCTATCCAATGCTCTTGCCTAGGTTCCACCTGGAACTGGCTCAACATGTTCACAAAAAAACAAGATTCCAACATAGTATTCACCAAATACATCAAGGAGACAATCAACTGCTGGTATAAGGATGAGTCTACTAGATTAGAATCAGAGTCTCTCATCTTCCTCAAATCTGTCACCATGGGAGTTTCCATGGATTTACAATCCATCATCCCAAACTTCTGAAGGATATTTACAACATACCTCCCTTGTCCTAGGAATACTTCACCATGCTTCTATCAAACTTATAATCCCAAGTAATAGTGCATGAGACCAAGATCCTTCGTACCAGACTCTGAGGCTAGCTCCTTCTTACACGAAATAGTGAGAGGCTCTACACCTTTCAAGAACAAATCATCGACATATAACAGTAATCACAAGTGCACCATTCACAACTTTGTAGTATAGGTTTGGATCGGCATGGCTCTTGGAGAATCCAAGTCTTGTCAAATAGCTATCAATATGTGCATACCAAGCTCTTGGAGCTTGTTTGAGTCCATACAAGGCCTTCTTCAATCTGCAAACATGGGTTTCTCTTCGGTGTGCCTCAAAACCTTAAGGTTTCTCTATGTATACTTCTTCCTCAATCACTCCATTGAGAAATGATGTATTTACATCCATCTGATGTAAACTCCAACCCATGAAAGTTTCTAGAGATATGATGGCTCTAATAGATGTATATCTGGCAACCATAGAAAACGTATCATCATAATCTTTTCCCTCCTGCTGGGAGAAACCTCTAGCCACAAATATCACCTTGTATTTGTCAATACCTCTGTCTACATCATGATTTATCTTGTAAACCCACTTTGAAGTAGCTACAAACTTCTCTTTAGTTCTAGGAAAAACTTCCCATACGCCGTTTTTCATAATAGATTGGTATTCTTCCATCATAGTCTCCTTCCATTCTTTCTTCTTGATTGCTTCTTCAAAGGTGGAAGGTTCTGCATTAATGAGATTTGTCATGAGTGCTGCATAAATGGAAACCCTTTTGGGTTTCTTGCTTTGTCTGAGGGTGCCACTGGGAGATTTATGTCTTTATGCTTATTGCAAGGTGGATTCAAGCCATGTTGGTCTCTTTCTTATCTTAGGTTCAATAATTGGTTCCAAATGTTCATGTGATGGTTCTAGTTCTTCATTGGGGTGTTCTAGAGAACATGTCCTTTTTTCTTTGGTATCTTCATGTTCCTCTTCTTCATTGGAGTCTATGGGACCTTCTATATACTTCTTGAATGCAATTCTTTCATCAAAGTTTACGTCTCTACTGACTTCAACCTTTTGTTGTCTTGGAACATAAATTCTATATGCTTTTGATGAGTCACTATATCCAACAAATATTCCTCTCTTCATGAGGGTTCTAACTTCTTTCTCTTATCCTTTAGAACATGAATGTATACAGGACATCCAAATATTCTCAAGTGCTCAACACTTGGCTTCTTTCGAGAGAAGGATTCTTATGAATTCATGTTCTTCAATATTCTATGTGGACTTCTATTCTAAATATAAACAACTATCATGACTGCTTCTCCCCATAGGAACATAGATAGATTTTGATCATTCATGATTTCCTTTATTGATTATTCAATAGTTCTATTATTTCTTTCAGATACACCATTTTGTCGAGGATTGTGAGGGACAATGAGCTCCCCCCTAATCCCAACTTCTTTGCAAAAATCAACGAGCTCCTTGGAGGTGTATTCTCCTCCATTGTTAGATCTTATTACCTTTATATTCTTATCTTTTAGGTTCTCTACTTCAGCCTTGAATTCCTGGAACTTTCCAAATACTTCATCCTTAGTCTTTAACAGATATAACCATGTATTTCTTGAGAAGTCATCTATAAACATCACATAGTAAAGAGATCGTCCTAGAGACTTCATTGTCATAGGACCACATACATCTGGATGTATTAGGTCTAAGAACCCTTTGGATCTATTCTCACTGCTTGGGAATGGTTTCTTGATATTATTCCTAAGTGCACATCCTCTGCACACACCTTCATTTACTAATTGTGATTCTGGTATTCCTACAACCATCTGTTTTAGGGATGGAAAGGCTTGATAATGAAGGTGAGAATACCTTCTATGCCATAACTCACTAGGATTGATTTCATCATGTACTAGGGCTTGAGTATTCTGACATAGGATTTTATACAACCTTCCTTCACGAGTTCCAATGAATCTAGCATCTTCTATCTTTGAGTCTTTAGACCATACAAGAACGTTTCCATCCACAAAAGCTACTCTATCTCCTTTCTTTTCCAAACAAGAAATAGATACTAGATTCTTTTTCAAACCAGGAACATATAAAACATTACTGAGATGAATAGAGTTACATGATTCCATCTTGATAATATCTTTTCCAATTCCCTTGATTGCATAAGAGTTCTTGTCTCCAAGCTCCACTTTATGAGGTGTCACCTTTTCCTTTATGCTTGAGAAATTCTTGCGGTCACCTGTCATATGCCTTGAAGCTCCACTATCAATCAACCACATGTCATCTTCAATGGTTCCAGTAAGAGATGAATAATAGAAGAAATTTGTTTCATCATGCTTTGTCTTCTTTGAAGGTTCTTCATCATTGGCAGTTGATGCGTGATGTCTCTCTTTTATCTTCTTTGTTAGTTTAGGACAATTCCTTTTGTAGTGGCCATTGCCATGGCATTCAAAGCATTGTACCTTTGACATATATCTCTTGAAATTCTTTCTTGAATCATATATTTTCTTACTTCCATGTCTTTTGAACTTTGTTTCAAAGGATTGAGCATATTCTTCCTTCTGAGGTTTTCCTTTAGAGTTGAACCTTGTCTCTTCTTATCCACAACAGGCCCAAAGTTATTCTAACATTGGGAACTCCTTCCTTGTATTCATGTTTGCGGCAAATGCATCCCATGATTTAGGAAGGCCATTGAGTGTTATTTTCACAACTTCCCTTTCTGGGATGGCTTCTCCAATAGCTTGTAATTGATCTCTCAACTGATAAATCTTCACAAAGTATGAAGTTATGGTGTCATCCTTTGTCATCTTTGTGTCACGAAGTTCATTCTTCAGGCTCATCACTTGTCCAATATTTCTAACTGAGAAGAGGTTTGTTAGGGCATCGTACATCTTCTTAGATGAGTCAATATGAGAAATGTAGGATATCAAATGGTCATTCACATATCCCACTATGATACTCATAGAATTGATGTCAATATCCTTGAACTTCTCCATGACTGCAACGTTCTAAGGTTCCTTCTCTTTTCCTTCTTCAAACTTTGGTTCCATGATCTTTCCTTTCACGATATCTAGCACTTTATTCTTGGCAAGGATGAGGTCAATCGTTGTCTTCCACGCTCTGAAGTTAGAATCCCCCTTCTAACTTGTTTTCTGACTTCATAGAGTAAGTCATGGTTGCGTTGACTTTGACTTTGACTTGGTCAACATTTGACTTTGACCAAAAACTCAAAATTAACACCTTGGCTTGTTGAGAGTAACAAGAGGTGTGCTAGGCTAGGGTGTACTATCCTATCCAGGAATTAGTTCAAGCGCTTCACTTAAGGTGCCTCAACAAGAGGGTTAGGGTTTCGTTGCTGCAACAAAACTCTGACAGAAACTACAACTGCAACTGAGAAAATCCTCCCAATCTACCTTCCAGTGGTTAGACTATCTAAAGACAGTGTAGGACCATAACCTGTTAAAATAATAGGTGTGCTCATTTCACCGTAGAAAATATCTCAATATTGTCACCCAACCATATGCACAAAGGTCACCCCCGAGCACCTTAAACTTGACAGATAGAATAATTTTGAAAGAAATCACTAAAACCAATAACCAACCAAGGTAGTGTACCTCTCTCCAAAGCTAGTGTACCAAGAAGAAATTCCAAACCATAACCAAAGGCCAAGTCACCACTGCAGCAATTGCAACTCTCCTCCAGTCATGCACACCACTACTCCTTATGAGGTCGTGAGAGTGAGTGTGTCCAAATGAGATCTATCACCCTCTATTCATACTGCTCCAAGTCACCTAACTAACCTGACTTCACTTCACGAAAGCTAATAACTTAATATTAATTATTCTCTTGAGCCGACTTGTCTTCTAGGTTTATTATCCAATTTTTTAGGGTTTCTCTTACTTCCCGGAATATTCTAGTCTTGTCAAAAGTTACACGTGGAGGTTAATACCTCTCGTAACTACTGTAACATCAACAATGGATTTATCTAGTCATATCAGTTCATGTAGATTTTGATTTCAAATGTTTCCTTTCTTCTTAATTTTTTTTATGAATGTATTACATTATTATTTAATAATGTTTGATTTTGGAAGTATTACATTATTATCTAACAATGTTTGGTTTTCTAGAAGCACGTGATGTACCTTCTAACCATATTGAGAAATTTTTATTGAGAAATTGTTAACAAATTTTTATATTTAGAAATAAATATCTAATATTATTGAGTGAAGGATTTTATAAAGTAGATAGACACAAAAAACTTTGTTAGTATAATTTGAGTTTGATGATTTTAAAGTCAACCAAAGACAAGATATTAAATTGCAATTGTCCCACTACATTAATGATGAGATTATTTTATGTCATACATTTGTAGTGCTCATTCATATGACACATAGATTACACAAATCAATAAGGCTAAATGTTCTACATTTTTTACATTTTATGGTTTTCCATTATCGGAATTCAATTATACAATCTTTCCTAAAATGACAATTATGGATTGAGGAAATTGTTGTTTTAATTCAGACATAGATTTAACACCCTTGAATATCCCTATTGTAAGAAAATTATGCAATGTTAACATATGATATCTACAATTCCATTGATTCAAAATGATTTCTATCAAATTTGAGGATGAAAATGTTGATTTCCCCCCAATATTTTGAGTAGTTTGAAAAAGGCCAATTCATTGTGCATTTAGACTACCACTTAAAAAAACTCTTTATTGCATCATGCATATCCATCTCATGGTTCACTTTTAGATTCCCCATATTGCATGTAAAAAAATATGTTAATTATAAATAAAGAATACAAATTTCTCTTAACCAATTTGTTGAAGTTTCTACTCTTCCTTCTTTAAAGAATATGAGCAAGCATTTATAGTGTTGTCACTTGTTCCATGCTCTTTGAATACTAGACACAATACATCATTGTGCTCATGTCCAATTTCCTCTATAACATCTCCACCTACAAATCCATTACAGTCCATTGTAGGGAACACTTCATTTCAAAAATATGATAATTATAAACTAATGCAGATCCATGTTAAATCCAGATTTATCGTGCACTAGGAGGGATGAAATCCCTCAAGCTGTAAAATTTTCTTCAAGACTTTGCAATCTAAAAAAGGTTTTCACCTTTAGGGATTTGATCCCTCTTGGTGCATGATAGATTCAAAGTTCAGATGGATCTATGGTTGTTTGGACTCTCTATGAATGATAAGATGGCTGCATAGATCTTAAGTTGAAAATAATTTGGACCTTTCTCATAATAAAAAGGGATGTAAATTTTTTAATAGTCACAATATCCAAAACTACATCCAAGTTTGAGAGAATATTAAGTACAATGAGCTAATCAATGATTACAGAAGCTCCATTTGGCTTTGCTTTGTTCCCTTTAACTTTTCACATAGTACGTAATCAACGTCTTTATTACTATTTCAAGGAAGAAATAAAATAAAATTGGATATTTCTTCCATGATTGACCTTGTTATGATATATAACTAAATTCACACAACTATAATCATCAAATATTACAATAACGAATCTTGAGGAGTTTTGCAGGCTAATAATGGATCTAATAATACAGATTAAGAAATCTCAACCACACTCCTCATAGACTTCCAATTGAAAACAAATATTAAGGTGATGTATACAAACAAAAAAACCTTCACTAGACATAATGTGTGCATGTACATAATTGTAACTTTAAATTTAAGTTTATCATAAAAGGAAAAATAGTGTTTGAAGGAGAACCATGGCTCACGTGAAGACAAATATGATAATGAAATTAAACTTCTTATTTCATGTTACATTACAAAGGTAGCTTGTTAGATAAGTAATTAGACTTCTTGAGTAGAAGCTTATAAGTAGAAGATATATATGAATAGGTTGGAATGTTATTGTGTCGAGAGGTGCTTTACAACTCAGTGCAGGGGATATGTAGTCACATTACAACATAACGTAATGTTAAATTAATTTTTTTTTAAAAACAAGTAGACTCAATTACACTTTGAACAATCGCATGTAAGTCAACTCCATTACACACACACACAGATATCTATATATATAAAAAAATATCAGTTATCCAATCAAAATATACATGCACTTTCTATGGAGAGTGAAGTTGTCCGAGGAGCAGCTAAGGGATATAGCCAGCAAATACCCCGTGTTAAATATCTTAATATGACGTGCACATATGCATTAGATATATTACAACTCAAGGCATAACTAATACTTGTTTGAAGTTATACATGCACTTCGAATTTTAAGTGTTCACATCAATTTCAAATATAATTTCTTGGTGAAATACAAAGGTGCACTTTTTAAGTTCCAAGTCACATACATGAAAATATACAATTAAAGAGGTCGCTAGTGAATAAAATTCAAGTTATTAGAATAAGATGATCCTTAGTGATAAAAAAATAATTTCTTAGAACAATGATAGAAAATTGCAAAATATTTTAAGAAGTTGTTTTCATGTAATTATATTAACTAGATGCATTGATTTCAGTGTACATGTCAATTTCTAATTCCTATGTAGAGATTTGATTGGCTAAAGTAGGGTGACATATCATGTAGATTAATATAGCTCATAGAAGATTCATTAATTTTAATTTAATTAGATTAGCGAGATGCATTGATTTTAGAATATACCGATTTTAAACTGACTTTAATTGTATATTGTGGTATTTCTAAGAATTGCATGCATTGATTTCTATGTGCATGCATTTCTTTTAGTGTTTCAACATTAAATTTGGTGTGTGTTGCATTGATTTCAATGTTTCATTTTTTTCATACGAGGTTACAATTTCGTGGTTGCAACCAATCTGCTTTACCTCTTGGGAACAATGTTGGAAATGTCATATTAAATAAACCCACAATGTTATACTCATTGATTGAAGATAAGCCAATGCCATGCCAATTAACAGGGAGTTAGTGATGAAAATTTAATTTATTAGAATAAGAGGAGCATTGAACTGCATGCATTGATTTCCATGTACATGCATTGCTTTTAGTGTTTCAATATTAGATTTGGTCTATGTTGCGTTGATTTTGATAATATATTTCTTTCATATAGGGCTCCTCTTATTCTTAGAAATTAAATGCATTGAACAACATGCATTGCTTTTAATGTTTCAACATTAGATTTTGTGTGTGTTGCATTGATTTCAATATTTCCTTTATTTTAACAATCCATAAGTCACAAAGATTGGCGTTGGAGAAAGCTACTATTAATATTGGGAGGCAAGAGAAATAGGGTATGTCGCTTATGTAATATTTCTTTGAATGGTCTATAATTTCAACCTCCCTTTTCATATGATTGATATCGAAAGATGGCAAAACTAACATGTGTGACTATAAGAAAAACAGAAGAAGATAGTTCAAGATTGACACAATGTAAACTATTTGTAATTGATTACATTCTTATTATTCACATTTTTCTTCATTCAACATTGTTACTTTATTTCTATTCAACTTACTCCTCATGTAACTCTTGAAGTATACTTTTGAATAATGCTCTCTATGTTCTCAACAAACTGAGGAAACCAATTAAATTGAAAATGATCAAATTCATCTTAGACATACACATATACTCTCTATACTTTCAACCAACCGAGGAAAGTGAGTAAACTTCAAGTGTTTAGATTAATTTTAGACATATACATATACATATTGTTGATCATCTACAAATTGTGTCATTATAATAAAACCAGAAGAAGATAGATTGACATTGATCCTTCTCGACAATACTCTCTATACTTTCAACCAAGGAAAGTGAGTAAATTTCAAATGATCATATTAATATTAGACATATACATAATGTTGATCATCTACAAACTTTGTGTCACCACCCATAAGTGAAACCATCCTAGATCCATCTTGACCCCAGATCTATCAAGCACTAAGAGGGATCAAATCTCTCAAACTGCAAACTTTTCCTGAAATTTTTCACTCTAAAAAATGTTTGCACCTCGAGAGATTTGATCTCTCTCAACACTTGATAGATCCAAAATTAAAATATATCTAAACTAATATATTACATTACAAAAATAGTTTGTTAAATTAATCTTCAACTCTAAAAAAAAATTATTTACTATACTTCATACTTATATGTCAACCTCATATTAAATATAAAAATTAAAATTATATGGTTAAAAAAATCTGAACTAATTGGTAAAAATTTGAAGTCTTCCTCCACTTTTGAAAGGAATGTGCACAAACAAATGAATCGATATGTGCACATTCCTTTCAAAACATATATATAACGATACGGGCCTTTTCCTTCCACTTATTTTTTATATATATATAACGATATCGGCGCTTTACCTCCACACCTATTTATTAGAGAGTTCCGTCTGGGGTCACTTTCAAGTTATCGGTCCCACGTGTGGTACTTGAATTCAATTCCGACAAACAAACAACCTCTTCGACTTGTCGCAGTGATTTTTGTCTTGTCGCGGTGATTTTTGTTCCCAAATTTATTCACTTGTTCTTATAAAGTTGGGACTCCACATTCACTTCCAGCCAAAGTGTAAAATATTTTCATGTTGGGACTCCACATTCACTTCCAACCAAAGTGTCAAGCAGCCATGACTGGGAGCTCATCAAAACAGTATTCCTATGCCTATGACTTCACAGTCAAGGTAATTTCTCTCTTTGTATTAATTTATCTCTTTAAATTGCTTTCTCTGATATCATTATCTGTAAACCCATTTGCATAAAAGATCCTGAATCAATAGTGTTATTCATACCTCCTTGGATTTCTTCTCTTGTTATGCTAAATGATTCATTTAAATTAACCACTCCAACTGGTTGCTTCTTTGGTTCCTTGGTGTTAAGTGGCAGCTCTGTGATGTAGGTTGACGTTAATGATCCTACATACAAGTTCTTGAAATCAAAATCAAGCGAATCAAGGAAAGGTGGTATTTTTCGAGATGGAATAAAGTTAAACTTCACTAAGTTTCTGGTGGACAAACATGGAAATGTAAAAGGATATTTCCACCATGAGTCTCTCATGAATATTGACGTCTTGGGAAAACCCTCTTTGTTAGTTCCATATATCATATGATATCGTTTCTAGGAATAGATCACTATTTCATCACTTTGCATACAAACTTCTTTAATATTGAAAGGGTTTTTGAGTAAGAAATTCTAGTGTATGCAAAGTTGAAAATAGTTTCTAATATTTTGGATTTCATTTTTGTAGAAAAACATCAAGAAGATGTTAGGAATTGCTTGATTCTTTAAAGCAGCAACATATTTTACCCTTTCTGTTGGTAAAATAGAATCAACAGTAATTTAGCAAGACATTGTTCTAATTTCTACAAGACACTGTTCATATTTTACCCTTTCATATTTTACCCTTTATGTTGATTGAAGTCGATATTGTTATCAGTTTAGTAGTTCATTAAAGTCCATGTTTCTATTGGAAACATGCAATAGAAAATTATATTAAATAATATATATTAATTATATTAAAAAAAACAAAACATAAAAAATAAAACAAATTTCAAGCAAAATAACAAAAAAAAATAAAAATTTCAAACAAAATAACAAAAAAAAAACAAATTTCAAACAAAATAAGCATGTGCCCATTCACACGACAACAACACTAGAGCATCATTCGGTGATCTTGCGCCCATCTACTAGCAGAGAGAAACCCCTCCATTAGAGCCCAACGAGAGGGAGGAGAGAACCCCTGTGCAGTAGATACCTACACATTGCATACGCCTATCTATTGGGAATACGCTCAACTAGAGAGAGGGAGGAGAGAACCCCTGCACCATGGAGATCACCTGCATATTGCATATGCCTATATTGTATCGGGAATACGCTCAACCAACGAGAGGGAGGAGAGAACCCCCACGCAATGGAGACCTGCATATTGCATATGCCTATCTCTCGGGTTTGGTCACAGTATTGGTTAGGGTTTGGACGAGGCTCCTTGTGAGGTCTTTGCTCATGGGAAGGAGGTGGTTGTCCCGAGAGGGAGGAGAGAACCCCCAACACACTACTGGATACCATATTGGAGAGAACCCTTGACCATTTTCTCGTGCTAATTTTGGCAGTCCAACCCAACAAGGAGACAAGGAGGCCCTACACCACAAACCAATCAACAGAGGAGACCTGACCACCCTTAGAAGAGACAGAGACGCTCAAGGGATCACCAACAATGACGAAAAAATCTATATGTTTCTTCTAGAAGTCTAAATGGGTTGTAGAGCACTCTAATGGCTGGATTTGAATTGGGTTTTATTGTTTTGAAGCATAGCATAGGAAACCTGAATGTTAAGATCTTGCACTGTGATGTTCCTGGCTAGTAGTTGCAAGTTGCAGGACTTACTCATCCTTCGAGAGGGAAGTTAAAACTGAAGTTGTGATTCGGCAGGGATCAAACATCTTAACAACTCAATATCACATCCTTCAATAGAATAATCGTTCCTCTTACCAATGAGGTTCACCATATATAATCCCAATCCAAGATTCTACCTCTCAACATGGCACTTCCCTAATACAAGATATTTCATATCAACAAAACACTTCTATGAAACAAAATGTATGTTCTAAACTTAACACTTTTCCTTCTCAACCCATATCTGAACCCATATCTGAGTCTAAATTAGATACATTTGGAGTATTTCCCCAACCCAGTAGAGGGATTATGTGCCTCTTGATCCCATCAAGACTTCATCCTATTTCATAGGTAGTAATAACATGGCCTATAAAAACTTATATAATGAGCCCTTTCTAGCACACTTTGACTACAATGGGTGGTATCCATTTAGTTACCAATATTACATTGATGCCTCCTCCTCCTCCTCACACAATCCCTCAATGACCAAGTGACATTCTTCCTTGTATTTTTCCTATGTTGGAACATCTTACTTTACAATAGATCCTTCCTCCTTCCACTCCTCCTTCACCCATGGAATCTACCCCTTCTTTCTCTTTTTCATCCAAGATCCCTTAGGTTGGAATTCCTATCCTTATTCGTAGGGAACTCCATCCTACCACCTATCGATTTGATGGTTCTTTCTGGGTAGTCTTACCCATCTCTTTCTCCTCCATTATCACCTTGATATTCTTAGGGTAACATCTACTCTCCTTGTTTTATTCCCCCCTTCCATTTTTTTATTCCCCTAATCATAGCCTATGATACCTTTATTATTCATGTCTCTTCTTTACCTTATCCTTAAGATTCCCAGGGAAAGGTTTTCCTCTCTTCCTTGTCTTATCTTTTCTCTTATTGACCACCTATTTCATCGATCCATTCATCTTTGATTGTCTCCCTTTAGTTCATTTTCTTGAGTAGGTCTAAATTCAATATGGCATTCCTTACTTGAGACTATTCACCACTCCCTTTCTATATTCCCTAAAAGGTTATATTTGGTTGTTGCATCATGTATCCTATAGATATAAGGGCACCTTCATTTCCATGAAATTTCCTTCCTCTCAACGCTCTCCTCCTACCTTCGATGGTGCTTAATTAACATTGTTTCCTTATGTTCCTTTTCCATCCCCATGCTAACATATTCACCTCGTGCCTTCAATGATGTCTTTCAGCTAGAATCAATGGCACATGCCCTCGCTAATGTCACCTTACAATTAATATTAGTGCCTTCAATGGTTCCTTTCCAAAATATTGATAATATCACCTCACCATCATTAATGCATTTGATGGTTCCTTTTAACATCATCACTTCATGTCTTCATTCATGTCACCTCATGATAATTCCACCTCTAATGCCCTATTGACATCATTCATATCACGAGGTGGAATTGGCATGATAATTCCACCTCATGTCATCATCTCCTCCAAACTTTAGTCATGTGCACATCCTCGTGCAGGCCTTCACTTTCGTAGAACTGGGTCGGAATCTTGATACTGGGCCTGAAGTTCTGCTATGTCATATGCCTTAGCCATATCTGTCCCTAGAAACTTATATCCCCCAGTCAATATTATATCCTTCTAGCATTCTCTCTGGACCTCGTAATTAGGTTGATCTTGATCAAGTGGCATCCAAATGATGGGGAATGAAAATATCAAACCTAGCCATCGAACCCCACAAAACCTCATACATGTTATATACCTGGATATTCTTTCCATGGCTCTGCGAAAATTGGTAGCCCCAAATGATTCCCTTTACCTAGTAGTAGGTGGTGATAAGGCCCATCTCTGGTCACAGTTTTCAAGTGCCTCTTCCTTGCAATAGGCCAACTATTTTATGCAAATATCAGCACACCATTGCTGTGTAGTTTCCATATTTTGTGGCCAATTGGGAATATGTCTGAAATAGTTATGTTTGTTGATGATTTGTTCAACTTGAAAGTTCTCCATTCTAACCTAAAGGGGTCTGTGTACCTGAGTTTCCTCAAAATAATCATGTGCCTTCTTCCACTTCACCTGGTTAATGGTGTAGGAAAGAAAGGCCCTCAATTGGACATCTCCCACATAAGGAACTGGATTGAATTTTTTATCATCTCTTAGCAGGTAGTTGTGCATGTACAATTCACACATGTGATGTTGTGTGAGGATGTCATAAATTTTAAAGGTCCTAATAAAATCCATGGGGTATTTAATATTATAAACCATCTCTTGGTGAATACATTCCAGATAGAAAAATAAATATTGTTCATGAAGGAACAATGCATAGCTGAGAGAAGGGGAGCGACACATTACTACCTCCTGGGTGATATCATTCATCTCTCATTTGTCATCTCTTAACCTCTGTATCTTTACCTCCAACTCTATAATATTTTCCTTTTGCTTCTCGCCCTTTTTCTTCTCTTCTTCCAACTTTTCCTCATAGTCAACAACGACTCTAGCAGCCTGCTCCCTTATGTATTTCAATGTCCTTAGGTGCACTGAAGAAGGGACAACTCCTGTCTGAAACTGGGCTACAGTTTTCTTCCACTTTTGCATCTTGGCTTTCAACAAAACTACCAGAGCTTCAATTGTATCTATCATTGGCCCAGCTTGAGTAGATGTTGTTACTATGGAAGTGTGCAAAATAGGATCAGTCTGAGTGGTTGTTGGTACTATAGAGGTGTGCAAGATAGGCTCGGTCTGAGTAGCTACTGTATGCAACACCAACTCAGTTTGAGTAGTTGTTGTTACTCTAGGAGTATCAACAATTTGAGTAGTTGTCAATACTATGGGAGTATTGGTACTTTGGGTAGCTTCTGAAATAGTCTCCTTGACATTTCTCCTCACTGCTTCATTGGCAATTCTTTTGTATCTTCGTGCTCGTTTCTTTAGGCGAAGCACCTGCTTCTTTAGCTTGGAATTCTCAATCCTGAATTGCAGATTTTCTCTAAAGGTTGTCCTATAACAATCTTGAATAGGGGTTCTTTTCCTTGCACAAAATTCAACAAATTCCTGTTTGATAGGAATTTCTTCAACCCATCCCTTAGGAGGAACCTCATTTTGAGCTTCATTGCCTGCAACCTCTATGCCTGGATCTTGTTTAACTCGTACTTCTCCTGGAGTAGAAACACCCAAATCTGGTTCAGGGTTTTCGGGATCAGCATGTTCTGACATTGGTTCTTATCTAACAATGTCAATCATTTCTTGCTCACAAACTGGAGTAGTTGTTGTGTCTTCAAAAATAGGGTTTTCAAGAATGACTTGTTTTGACGTTGGTTCTTGTGTTACAACATCAATCATTAAATTCTCACCTATGGGAGGAGTAGCTGCACCATCTTCATAGACAGGAAATTCAGAAAGTTCTGGTGTTGGTTCTTGTGTAACAGCGTATGTTACCTCTTGTTCATAGCTTGGAGGAGTAACAACATTCCTCTCCTGCTCATCAGACAAAGGGGTATCAACATCCATCTCATGATCATCTATGGGTGGAATAACAACATCTCTTTATTGTTCATCTGCTGAGGGAGTAGCAACATCTCTTTCTTGCTCATCTGCTGAGGGAGTATCATCATCTCTTTCTTGTTCAGAAAAAGGGTTTGGAGGAATAGAACCCTCTGCTTCCTCTTCTTCTGAATCCAGGTTAATGACTTGCCTCATTCCCCCAACTTCTCTAACTTCAACTGATGGTTTCCCTATTTCCTCATCTTCATCTGAGGCTGATTCGTGTTGTAACACACCCATTATCATAATTTAAAAATTTTGGGTTAATCTCCCACAAACTTGCATTAAAGATACACTAATCCCTCGTTTAATATCGGGATTCG
>SNQJ01S0034870.1:56708-103303 GCA_010110895.2 Picea sitchensis | reverse complement strand
AGTCCAACAGTCTCTATGACTATGCAACAATCAACTAGTAGCACACAACTACTACTATGCCATCATCCATAGTCATAGTTTGCAATATCTATAACTATGCAACAATCAACTAGTAGCACACGACTACTACCATGCCATCAACCATAGTTATAGTCTCATGATGATGAGTCTAGTGGCATGAAGCTACTCCCATAGTCTCCACGACTACGCTATGATTTTTCTCCTCCCCTGGTAGTCCTCTTCACACCCATCCACTGAGCGAGACTACTATATCACTCCTTCAGTCACTTTGCATGACCTATATGGGAAGCCCTTATCCAAAGGGAAATCCATTAGAGGAGAAATATCACACCTCCCTCTCAATGAGGGTGGACATTCTGCATCACACCAAGCTTTTCTCTAAAGTAATCATACTTCACTCTAAACAAAGGCTTAGTGAGAATGTCCACTATCTACTCATATGTGAATATGTACTAGAGCTCCACTACTCCTCTCTACGCCATGTCTCAGATGTAATGGTATTTGATCTCTATATGCTTCAACTTGTCATGAAAGACATGATTTTATGAAATCTTCACGCAACTTTGATTGTCACAATGTATCAAAGTTGGCTCCAACTCTAGATCAAATAACCATGCAAGTAACTTCTGAAGCCATACTGCTTCCCGACTTGCAACACTAACTGCAATATACTCTGCCTCTATTGTACCGAGTGCCATTGGCATCTGTTTTCTACTCAACCATGAGATCATACTTGATCCAAAACTGAAGCAACATCTTGATGTGCTTTTCCATTCCACTATAGTCCCTTCCCAGTCAGAGTCTGTATAACCCTGCAGCTTCACTTATCCATTTGAGACATATGTAATTCCATATCCAATTGTACCATGAAGGTACTGCTGCTATCCAATGTACATGTCTAGGCTCAACCATGTACTGAATCAAAATATTCACTGCAAAACATATGTCTAACCCGGTGTTAATTAGGTACATCAAGTATCCGATCAATTATTTGTACATCATGGGATCCACCAAATATGAAGATGAATCACTTAAGAACTTCATATTCATAACCATAGGTGTGGCCATGGACTCGCAGTCCATCATTCTGAATCTTTGCAGTATCTGATTATATATTTTCCTTGGCTAAGGAAAATCTCATCTGGTCTCTGCCACACCTCCAATCTTAAGAAATAGTGCATCAGACCTAGATCCTTAATTTTGAACTCTGAAGTGAGCTCCCTCTTGCACGCGACTATGAGCTTCTCATCTCTTGTGAGAAACAGGTCATCCACATATAGGACCAAAATCAATGGGAAACCATTTTCAACCTTGTAATAAAGGTTGGTATCTTCATCACTCTTGGTAAACCCCAAGATCATAAGATAACTATCTATTCTAGCATACCATGCCCTGGGTGCCTGCTTAAGCCCATACAAATCCTTCTTTAATTTGCAAACATGGAACTCTTTCCCATGGATTACAAAACCTTGTGGCTGCCTTCTCCCTATTTTTGGGAGAACCCTCTAGCCTCAAATCTTGCTTTGTACTTCTCTATGCTGCCATATGTAGCATGCTTGATCTTGTAGATCCACTTGGAAGTCACTATTGAATTCCCCTCTGGTCTCATAACCACTTCCCACACATCATTCTTCATGATTGACTGGTACTCCTTAATCATGGCATCCTTCCATACTTGCTGCTTAACAACTTCTTCAAAAGTGGAAGGTTCCGAATCAATGATTTTACTCATCAGCGCCACATAGATGGAAAACTCATGTGGTCTCTTGCTCTTTCTAACGGATCCTTTGGGAGTTGCATGTCCTTCATCTTCCTGCAAAGTGTTCCGGAGCCAAGATGGTCTCTTCTTGGTAGTTGTAGCTTCTCTGGGTGGATCTAGAGGTCTTTCTAGCTCTATTGTTTCATTTTGATATTTTGGAATGAGTTCTTCTAGAGTAGATTCAACCATTACTGCATCCCTTGGAGCTTCCTGCTCCTCTTTGTCCTCATCCATGTGAGACTTTCTTGATTTCATGAAGGCTTCATCTTCATCAGATGTCACGTCCCGACTAATCTCTATTTTTCTCTGTTCGAAAAATGTATATTCTGTAAGCTTTCAAAGTCTCACTATATCCAACGAAGGTGCCCTTCTTTCCTGAAGGCCCCAACTTCATTCTGTTCTCCTTGGGAACATGCATATACACTGGACAACCAAATATCCTCAAGTGTTCGACTTTTGGTTTTCCGATGAATACTTCTTCTGGTGTCTTGTTCCCTAATATCTTACGGGGACTTATATTCTGGACATACACGACTATACTAGATGTTTTTTCCCATAGATGCATGGGTAAGTTCTAGTCATGGATCATTGCTTTAGCTGCTTCTAGGATATATTTGTTATTCCTTTCTACAACCCCATTCAATTAGAGGTTGTAGGGCGTTGTTATCTCCCTCTTAATCCATGTTTCTTTGTAAAAGTCTTTAAACTCGTTTGAGGTGTATTCACCCCCATTATCTGACCTCAAGATTTTGATATTACTTCTAATAAAACTTGGTAAACACTTCATCTTACTAGAGCTTTGAATTATTTGAAACTTGGTAAACACTTCATCTTACTAGAGCTTTGAATTCTTTGAAACTTGGTAAACAATTCATCTTTTGCTTTCAATAAATAGATCCATGTCTTACGTGATTAATCATCAATGAAAATGACATAGTACATAAAATTACCTAGAGAAGGTATCATCATTTCTCTGCATACATATGAATGTATGATGTCCAAGATCCCTTGGATCTATTTTCGCTGTTTGAAAATATTCCCTTGGCGTTCTTGCCAAGTGCACAACCTTTGCAAACTCCATCATGATCTTCCTAGATATCTGGTAGACCTGTAACCATCTTGCTCAGAATTGGTAATGCTCTATAATTTAGATGAGCAAGCCTTTGATGCCATAGTTCACTAGGGATATCATTATTGTGTAAAAGGGTTTGTTCTTGGTGTCCTTTTAGCTTATACAATCATCCCTCTCGAACACCAATCACAGTAGCATCATCTATTCTTGAACTCTTCGGACATAGAAGGACATGGCCATCCACAAAAGCTACCCTGAAGCCTTTATCTTCTAAAGCAGAAATAGAAAGAAGATTATTCTTTAAGCCTTGTACAAACAAGACATATTTAATTGAGATAGATTTACCTAAATCAAGTTGGTAAGAGGCTTCTCCTACTCCTTTGACTACATGTTTGGAATCATCTCCAAGCTCCACTTGAAGGGATGAACTCTTCTATGTCAATTTCGTAAGGGAACTTCTAAACCCAGTCATGTGCTTGGAAGCACCATTATCCATGAGCCAAATATCACTTCCTTGAGTGATATTACCTGTGAGGGCTGAGACAAATACATACTCTTCATCCTTCTATTCCTTTGACTTCTTTTGAGGTGTGAACTCTTCCATATATGTTGCATGTGCACGATGTTTCCTCTTTCCTTTCCCATAAGCACATTGAAAGGCATAATGTCCCAACTTCTGACAAGTGTAACATCTAATTTTAGATACATCCTTCTGATGGTGTGGTCTTCTAGTTTTCTTCGGACTGACTTCTCTCCTTTCTTTCCTTTTCTTCACATGAGAAACAAGAGCTTGTTTTTCTTCATGATTTGTCTTCTGTGATTTGGATATCAATCTATATTCTTCTTGGGTGCAATCCATCCATAGCTTGTCAAATTTGGGCAATTTACTTTTTGCACAAATTCCTTCAACAAATGGGTCCCAAGAAGAGTGAAATTTGTTAAGTGTTGTGGTCACAAGTTTTGCATCATCTATTGAGTCTCCAATGGCTGCTAGTTGGTCCTTGATCTGCGAAATTCTCATGAAATAGTTGGAGACTATTTCTCACTTGTTCATCATTACATTTCTAAGTTAATGCCTCAAGGTGAGATTCCCACTGGTATTATTTCTTTCACAAAGTATGGTTAAGGAATCAAACATTTCCTTTGGTGTCTTCAATTCTTATACATTAGGTATCAAGTGATCCTTAATCAAGTCTATCAAGATCCTCTTGGCCTTGACTTCATTCTTCTTGAATTTTTCTTTGGCGTCCTCTTCTTCTGGTTCTAGAAGCACCTGTTTGACATGATATAACAAATCATTCTCTTATAGAATGAGGAGTACCCTATGATTCCATGATCTGAATTTATCTGCCCCATCCAGTCTATCCTCAATTCTCATATTGGTAATCATTTTCACTGGTAGAAACCGTAGGACTAAGAAAATCCCAAAATTTCAAACTTCTCCAACCAACAATCTGAGTGTTGCAGTGAGTGCGCTAGGGTTGGGCGAGTTGCTCTGAAGTGTAATTTGTCCCAACAACTTGGAACAAGTGCTCAAAGAGCTTGACAAAAGAATTGTGCAACTGCAAATCTCAAGATCTTTCCTTTCAACTGTTAGATTGTCTTGAAGGTAACCAACTCTAATACCATGTTAGATTTTCTTAATTTTCAGAGTAATAGATTTACCAGTGCTCTTAGAGGTTCTTTTACATTAACAATTATACCATGTAATGAAAATATAAGTAACATGAGTGACACAAGAGTTTATCGTGGGAAAACCCCAAATGGGGAAAATACCCAACTAACCTTTCTTAGATAGATTTTTTCCAAAATAATCCAACCATGAACCAACTCTTAAGAGTAAAAAAATAATGAAGAAACCCTAGCACAAGGATATTACACAAGATAGAGCTAGAAAACCAGACAATTGCAACAACAACACCATACAGATGTAGAGCACCTCTTTCAAGGAGAGCGCATAAGAGAAAATCACCACCAAGAATACCCAACCAAGAATCTCCAAGAGTGCAATGTTGCATCTTCCTTCCTTACCTCTGATTAGCACCTTCTTCTTGAGTGAGAGATGAGTGAGTGAGTGTGTCCAAATGAAAAATACGTCTCTCTATTTATAGTCTCCAAGTCATTTTAACTGCGCTGACTTCTTCTCTGGGAAATCCTATTTCCCTTTTATCTTTTCCTGTGAATCGACTTCTCTTTCTGGAGGTTCCAACTTCACTTTATTCTTTTCTCGTGGGTCAACTTCTCTTTTGGGGTGTTCTTCCATAGTTCAATGGTCTTCCTTCTTCTCCTCTTCTAAGGAATCTTGTATAGGAGGAAAATACCTCTCATAGCTACCAAAACATCAACATGATGTTGTTGAATGTCACAGGTGAAGACTTGATCAAGAAAATGTGGGACAAGTTGGGAAGCTTACACCAGTCGATATCCTTGGTAAATAAGTTGTTCCTTAGAAATAAACTTTATCTTCTACGGATGAGTGATGGGATCTCGATAACTAAGCATTTGAATTCATTCAATACTATAATAAGCCAATTATCATTTGTGGATATTAAAATCACCGAGGAGGTTAAATGTATTAGCCTATTATTTTATTTTCTAGACTCTTGGGATAACTTATTCATGGCTATAGGGAGTAATTTGACCACATTATCACTAGAAGATGTGGTTGCATCTTTATTAGTAGAATAAATGAGACTAAAGAACATGGAAGGATCGACTAAATATGCCTTAATGGTGAGAAGTTGTTCGATCGATAGAGATAAAGACAAATTATCCAGTATAAAGTCTAAGTCGAAGGGTAGATATAAATCTCTAGTTCAGTTGAAAAGAATATGACAGAAATGTGGAAATTTGGGAATTACAAAAGGGACTGCAAGTTGAAGGAGATAGAAGTTAGTATAGGATCTGATGAGAAGCATTTGAATGAGAGAAAGACTGCTATGGATAATGGAGGCGATGTGCACCCAATCAAGATGTTTATTTGATGTTTACTAGTACACACTTGAATCAGGATGTTTATTTGATCGACTCAAGGAAATCCTTTCATATGACACCTCACAATGATTGGTTCTGTGAATATGAGAGATATGAGGTGGGAGATGTGTTCTTGGGGGTTGAATCAATAATCAAAATTGTTGGACGGGGAAGAGTCTGACTGATACTTTAGGATGGGAGGAGTAGAACCCTTCTAGTTGTGCTACATACTTTGGTCTTGGCAAGAAACTTGATATATGTTGGCAAGATGAGTGATGTAGGAGTGCACACTCTATTTTAGAAGGACAGGTGCAAAGTGTTCATGGGAGCGATGGTTTTAATGAATGAAGTTTGCATTGGAACCCTACACAATTTGTCGAGGAATGTTGACTCGACTAGATGAAACAACATTGTTCTTCCCAAATTTGACTCAACTTCAACTTGATTCAACTCATCTCGGGCTGAATTGATTCAAACCGAATCAACAATTCTTCATCAAGTCTACTCGTTCATGTTATGGCACTAAAGGATGGGCCACATTGGAGAAAAACAACTTCTATCCATGCACAACAAAGGTATGGTCAAAGGTTTTCCTGATTGTAATATGGAAGTCATTTTTTGTGAACATTACATATATGGAAAACAAAATCGGGTTAGGTTCCTATCTAGAGTGACAAGGACAAAGGGGATTCTAGAATTGATTCATAGTGATGTGTTTGGGCCTGTAATAGTCCCCTCACTTGGTGGATCCCTGTATCATGTCTCATTCATAGATGATTTCTCCAAGAGGACATGGATATATTTCCTAAGGAAGAAATTAGAGGTTTTCGAGAAACTCAAAGAGTTTGAATCTCTTGTGGAAAACCAGACAGATAAGAATATAAAAAAAACTGAGAACTGACAATGGTGGTGAGTTCCGTGGAAAGGATTTTGAGAAGTTCTACAAGCAGTGTGGCATAACACACCATATATCCCACAACAAAATAGAGTCATTGAGAAAATGAACAGAACATTAATGGAAAAAGCAAGGGATATGCTGAGTGGTATTGGGCTTGCACAAGAATTTTGTCGGTGCTAGTCGACATGAATCCTCATGAGGTACGGTTTGGTAAGAAGCCTTTGCTATCACATATAAAAGTTATTGTCTATGATGCATTTTCCTAAAAGAAAAAAGGACCTAGCTAGACAAGAAGGTAGTCAAGTGTATTTTCATTGGATACAAGGAAGGAATGGAAGTATATAAGCTCTGTGATATTGCATCAAGGAAAACAATGTATAGTCGAGATGTGGTCTTTAGGAAGTTAGAGGCACATCTGAGTACGAAGTGGTTCAAATAAATAAATATCCAGAGAAGGTGAGGTTTGAACTGAGGAACAAAGAAGATAATTCAGATGAGTTGATTGAATCAGATGAAGAGTTGGAACAACCATCCCCGGTTTTAAGGAGGTATGAATGAGTTAGAAAACTAGTTGAAAGGTACAGTCCACTCGACTTTCATTATGAATTTATGTTAACTACCACTGACAGGGGGCCCAAGTTGGTCAAGGAGGCAGTCGACTCGACATAGGGTAGACTCTGGAAGGATGCCATGGTCAAAGAAATGGAATCATTTCACAAGAGTGAGGCTTGTGATTTGGTAGAATTGCCTAGTGGAAGAAAACAGGTCGGTAGCAAGTGGGTGTTTAAGAAAAATATGAATGCAACAGGTCAAGTCAAGAAATTCAAAGATTGACTGGTATAGAAATGATATTCCCAAGTCGAAGGAGTTGACTTTAGTGAGATTTTTTCCCTTGTTGCAAGATTAACTTCCATTAGAGCACTAATGTCTCTCGATGCAACATTTGACCTTGAGATAGAGAAAATGTATGTGAATACAACTTTCCTACATGAGGACCTGGAAGAAAAAATCTACATGAAACAACGTGAATGATTTTCAATAAAGGGCAAGAAATAGCTAGTGTGCAAATTGAAAAGATCCCTTTATGGTCTAAAGCAATCGCCAAGGATGTGGTATAAAAAAATTGACACATACATCCTTAGTTTGGGATTTTGAGAAGTAGGGTTGATCACTATGTATATTCCAAGGAAGAAGGTGGGCCTTTTATATATGTAGCTTTCTATGTTGACAACATGTTGTTGGTTGTAAACAACATGGACACAATAAAGGAGGTGAAGAAGAAACTATCCTCCAAGTTTGATATGAAGGATCTCGGTGTAGTGAAATTCATTCAAGGAATGGAGATCAAGAGAGATCGGGCAATTAGAAATATTTGGTTGAATCAGAAGAAGTACATTGAAACAATCTTGAAGCATTTTAACATGTAGGATTACAAACAATCAAGGTTGCAATTCCTGTGGGAGCAAGGATAATTGTTGAACAATGTCCAAAGACACAAGAGGAAATAGAGGACATGACACATGTTCCCTATACAAGTGATGTTGGTAGTCTAATGTATGCGATGGTCTGCACTTAACCAGACATTGACCATGCAGTGGGAGTGTTAAGCAGATACACGTCGACACTTGAGAAAGAGAATTGGACAACTGTCAAGAGAGTGTTTAGGTATTTGTCAGGCATGAAATGTTAAGAACCAAATATCAATATAGCATAGAAAAACCTTAGAAAAAGTACTCAACGCCTTGAAAAAGAGATAATTTCAGATAAAAAGCCTCTTCGAGGGGGCAACCTCCTTTTACCCCACTTAAATGTTCAAGTACAAGATGATTCACAAAATGAAAATGTCTCCTTGGTATATATATAGGAGACTGAATGATACAACTAATGGCCTAAAGCCGACATAAATAAATAACATTACTAATATAATATGCCCCCATTAAAGGGTAATGAGCCCAAATTAGGGCTTAACATGCCCCCCACCCTTGAGACAAGTGTTGTGTAAAACACTTGAGTAACTGAATGTACGTATAGACTCTGTCTTCGAAGTGGAATCTAATAGGTATTTTCCTTCATTTAATGAGATACTATTAAATGGATATATTCCTCAGTTGCCGAATTCTTGTGTTAGTGATGGCTTCAGGGCTCCTAATATGATTTTCCTTCCTCATCAAGTTAAAATATAGTTTTATTTGGGATCTTGTCGCCTATAACCTTCTTTAAGAATGAAACATGGAAAGTTGGGTGTACTTGTGAAGATGCAGTCAGCTCCAAGTTGTATGCCATATTACCAATCTTTGCAACACCTTATAAGAGGGTCATAGTACTTTGGTGATAACTTATTATCCTTCTTGGCTTGCTTGAGGGACATGTTTGTATGGTTGTAGTCTTAAAACACCCAATCCCCTACTTCAAAACTTCTTTCATATGATGTTGTCTGCTTGTTGTTTCATGCTGATACATTATACATGGTCAGATTGTCCTTTAAAGATTTGGAGAACTTGTTGATTCGATGTGTGATATTCCATTGCTTGAACCTTATGGTTTTATTTTAGAGAAAGAAGTGATGGAAGGAGGTGTAGTATCCATAAAGTGCCATAAATGGTGTCATTTTTGTTGCGGTATGAAATGAAGTGTTATACCATTACGCCAAGGGTAACCATTTGAACCATTGTGTTTGTTTATAGAGACAAAGAAATGAAAGGTAGCCTTCATTTGTTCACTATCTCGGTTTTGTCCATCCAGATTGAGGATGATAGGATGAGCTATGAGCCAGTGAGTACCCAAACAAGAAAATGAATCAATCCAAAAATGTCCGATTGAAGATGGGATCACGTCACTTGCAATAATCTTTGAAGGTTGCCATGTAGCTTTTGAGCTGCCTCCATGAATGCGGTGGAAGCTGTACTATCTTTGAAGGGATGAAAGAGTGCAAAAAAAGTGTGGGTACTTAGTTGGTCTATCAACAAAATCCTGCTGATGACACTCTTTCAACCGGACTTTGGTAACCACAGCAGGTATCCATGGAAACCTCCTCCCAATCTTGCGACTTAGGATGGATAATGGTTGTAAAGACTTGGGGTCTTAATTGTTTCCTGTATTTTGTTGGAAAACCAAACATTACGCCCTGAGCCGCTGAACATCGTTTTTAAGACCAAATCCCAAAAAAATCCTTCTTGACTGACTCTATGGTAGGTTTTCAAAATCGAGTTCTCTCCTAGGAGGTGTGCAATTCAATAGTACCTTTTGTTTTGGGTTGGGAGTTCTTACATAAATATAGCGATCTTTGTACCATAGTGAATCATTTTCCCATGTAAATGTATCGATGCATTGGAATCTGCTTTGCAACCTTTGAATGAGTCACACTTTTTTCATCATTCTTCCATTCATCCCTTGCTTCTATTATCCAATGGGTTGGATGATTGAGATAACATAAATGCTCAACATATTCATCCTTTCTTGAGAGTGCATGCATACAACATTTTGCTTCCCCTTGCATAGAGCGTTTCAAAAATCATAACCCAATATCTTGGTTACCCATTTTTGTTGTTCTTCTAAAAAGTCTTTTGTTCTAAGTATTTAAGACTATCATGATCTGTTTTACGACCTTGAAGTGCCTACCTAATGGTAAGGATGCCATTTCTTCAATACATGTAGTATTGCCATCATTTCCAACCTTCTCATAAATGGGTTTGTGTAAGTCCTTTCCTTAGTGGTTGACTTTTTCAAAAGCAGGGGCCTTCCTTCTTGCATAAAGGACAACACCAATTCCATTTCGAGCATCACATTCCATAATAAAAGGTTTTGTGAAGTAAAGGTGGTAAAGAACAAAGTTTACATCACCTCTTTAAGTTCAAAGATTTAGTTGCCTCGGAGTCCATGAAAATGCATCCTTCTTAGTTAGTGTTGTTAAAGAGCATTACTATTCTTCATGAGTTCAGATAAACTTGAGGTAGTAACCTTTCAAACCCAAAATCCTCTAAGATTCTTCAATGTTTTGGGGTAGGCAGGTCCATCATGGCCTTAATCTTGTTAAGGGTCTGCTTGACGCCTTCATGAGATACAATATGAGCCCAAATACTCTACCTCCTTTACTCCAAGAAACATTTGAATGGTTTGGCATATAGTTATTTCTTTAGTGAGGTGCAACACCTTGTCAACTGTAAGCACATGATCCTCCCAAGACTTGCTACCAAATTGAAAGTATATCATCAAAAAATACTATCACAAATTTGCACAAGGAAGGGCTTGAAGTAAATTCATCAACCACGGAATGTGTAAGGTGCATTTGCAAGGCCAAAGGCATGACCAAAAAATCATAATGGCCTTCATGAGTTCGAATGCTATTTTGGGATATCTTCTTCCTTCATTCTGATCACGATGATACAGCTGAGCAGTCCGGAATTTTGTGAAATAGATTTCTCCATAGTTCATCTAACAATCCATCAATAGCTTGAGTAGGCTTTTATTTAATAATGATCTTGTTGAGCTCTCTATAATATGGACACATGCAGCCATGAGCTATCTTTCTTGAATACCATTACCAGTGACCACTGGTGCAGAGTAAGAAATCTGGCTAGGTCTAATAATTCCACCCTCTAACATTTCTTCAACCACGTAAACTCAATTTCACTCTTGGGCATAAGGAATTATCTGTATGGTCTAATGTTAGAGGTTACTCCAGGAATTATGAGAATTTCATGATCATGATTTGAGTGGGTGGAAGACCTTTAGAATATCTTCAAATACTTTGGAATGCTTATCCAATGATCCTTTTGGAGATCTTGAGGAATAGATAGTAGATGTTTGAGACATCTAGTGAGCATAGTTGTGCAATAATTCCTTGATGCCCTTTTCAATAATTTTTGTCATGCCATTAGAGCTTATCACCTTAGGGTTTTCTGTGATACCTCTTAACTCAATTTCTTTTTCTTCCAATATTTCATGAAAAGTTCGCGAGGTAAAGCCATTGTTCTAATGATTGCTAACCATTAGTTCTAGGTAACATGCACCACCCTTAGGTATAGCAATCAATGGATATTCATTACATATTCCCCATAGTAAGATTGATCTTATTTCATTTTCAGTGATTGATAGTTCCTCTATTTGCAATCATTACTTGAGACTTTGGTATTTGGATACTTCTAAATAATTGAGATCTTTTGGCTAATTTATAGTGAATGAAATTATGAATGTGCCATAATCAGTGGGGACTATTACCTTTACTGCTGATGTATCCTTGATCTTGAGGGTTTGAGGAGTGCTAATTCTAGCCAATGCATTACACAATATCGTGAGAATCAACTCTTCAGATAAATTAGCTTCTCACGTTTTCATCTTGAGATGGTTCTTGTTCTTCTTCACTCTTAACAATCTATGTAGAATAATTTCTTCTCCTACCTTATGTCCCTTCTTGTACTTGTCACAATTAAAGATAAACCTTTTGCTTTTCTTTTCCAATTGTTGAGGTGTTTAGAAGAAGGGCATTATTCTCTCTATATGTGGGATTGGTCCTTCTAGTAGCCATAGCCATATTTTTTGCTTTCAACATTTCTTGCCACCTTAAATGCATTCTCCAATGATTTGGGTTCCCAAAGAACCTCATGTTGAATGTTATCGCTTAAATTTCCTATGAATACATCAATCAAGTCTTCATCTGGAATATCGGTTACCTTTATATTCAATCTTTGGAAGTTCTCAGTATTAGCACCATTAACTGAACCCTTTTGCTTGAATTTATCAATTGATAAAAGAGTGTGCTCCTTGTATCCTCATAGTGTGCTATCATTTCTTAATTGAAAATTGTCCAAGTGACGGTGATTTGTGAGAACAAATCATTGATACCATACAAATTGAATGAGTTATAAATATAAAGAAAACGAATTCGTACCTTTTGTCCATGTGGCACATTATGTAGATCAAAGAATTGCTCCATCGAGAATATCCCGTGTGATTGGTCCTTGCCATCAAACTTCCTCATGTCGATCTTAGGAGCGTGGTTGGTCTTTAACCAAAGTTGGAGTTTCTCCATTCTTGATTCACCCTTCCTTATGTCCTCACCATTGATTTCATGGGATGCATTTTCACTCTCAAGTGTCTTCTCTGACCTGAAATTTTTCAATACTTCCATGATATCCTCTTTTAAACCATCCATCTTTACTTCCAACTTAGCTTCCATCTATTCTAGTTCTTTTTATTTACTATGATACTTGTAAATCATTTATGTCCCTCGCATTTCTTCACTAACTTCATGAAGATTTCAAGTAGGATTGTCTAGAGGCTTATTTGGTGTAAGTTCCCTTTTTGGGTGGCATGTTGGCCATTATCACTTTTGAACCTTGATTTGAGGAATTGGTTATGCTAGGCAATCTTTCTTTGTTGTATCTCCCAAGTTTAGGCCCTTACGGGTATGAAACTTTCTTTTATAGTTCTCGATATTTCTTCTTTACAATGCCAGGTCTGATCAAATTGGATGTGCCAGAAGAAGTGGAATTTATGGTAACTTCCCCACAACTTGCCGATTTTGGCCTTTCAGCTCCTTTGTATAAGCGTGTTACACAAAATGATTGATATAAAATTCTGGCTTCGTGCCGAGAAATACTCTGAGACTATCCAGATCCAATGAAATCAGTCCCTCAATTTGGATACCTCTTGGAAAGAAGTTATGATTTTTTTACGGAACACCTTCTTGAGACAGATCAAAATAGGACTGATGGAATGCCCCTATCTTACTACTGGTGTATCTACAAATTTAAGATGACGGAAAAGCTTAATTTTACCTGGTCTGTACTAATTTCTATGAATGAATACGAGTTACCGGGGTCTGAAGCGTTACATAAATTTTTTTATATGGAAAGTGCGCAATGACTTAGTTCATGGTGATTGACTATCGGTACATATTTAATCTCTGAAAGTGATATAGGCCTTGGAGTTGAATTTGAACAACGTACCTTGATCCATCTACTAAATATCCTCCAAGTTGTTCTTCTGAAACATTGCAGAAAATATTTTATAGAGAAAAATCCAAGATTATTACCAGATGTAGCAGTGAAACCCCAGACCTTGATCTCTGATACCATATATTAATAACCAAATATCAATATAGCATGAAAAACCTCAAAATAAGTACTTCGAAGGCAGCCAACGAAAAGAGATGGTGGATAATAGGCGCTTACTATGACCTCCTTTACCCCACTTAAATGTTCAAGTAAGATGATTCAAAATGAAAAATATATTAATTCTCATAGGAGACTAGGAGGTATAATTGTAATGTGCCTAAAAGGCGACATAAATAAAATAACGTACTAATATAATACTTATGATTAATGAAGAGCCAATATTAGAGACAACATGAAAAGATTATGCTATATGCCATGGAAACTTGGAAAGGTGACGATAAAGTAAGTATGGCTTTGTCAGCGTCATTTGGTGAAGATATTGATGAAGCGAGGTTGACTAATGGATATTGTCAAGGCGTTTGATGGAACAATGAGTTGGATGAGTAAGCAATGGCCGATTCATACCATATCAACAATAGAAATTTGAATACATGGTAACCACCCATGAAAATAAGGTGAATACATGGTAGCCACCCATGGAAGCAAAGAAACATTATGGCTACAATGACTATGTTCAGGGATCGACTTTGAGCAGAAAGATAAGAAGATAAAATTAGTCAAAGAAAAATATTTCTAGCAAAGAATATAACATACCATTCCAAGATGAAGCATATTAATGTACAATACCATTTCGTGAGAGACATGGTGGATAGTAACAAGGTGATGCTGGAGAAAGTAGACACGTTGGAAAACATAACAGACTCTTTGACCAAGTCTGTGAGTGATGTGAAGTTCTCATGGTGTAGGGAGGCAATGGGCATCACTGCCTTGGGTGTATGAAAAAAAGTTCAGATTCTCATGTTTCAACAAAGAAGACAACAAGTGGGAGAATGCTGTGTTGTTATATTCTTTGTAGTGAAAATTTGAAGTTCGAAGTGATCGATCGGGAAAAGTTGAAGACGTAGTGATCGAAAACATGTCGAGAGGCCAGTCAACAAGAGGTCGTCAAGAGGTCAAGTGGAAACCAACTAAAGACTGACTAGTAGTTGACTGTAATATAATCTCGAGATTTGCGAGATTTGTAACCATTGATCTACGTAGATTTGTAACCATTTTTTGGGTGCCATGATTTAGGGATTTTCATACTATAAAGCCTATAAATAAGGTGTGTTGTAATACTGTAAAAGCTAATCATTGATGTTCATGTTAATATTTAGCAGAAGGTTATTGGTTATGTAGATGTAAGTTGAATTGGCCACAAGTTTGTTCTTGCTAAATGCAAGAGAGTATGATTGTGATTGTGTCTTAGGTGTAGACCAAGGTCAGTCATCTAACTCTTTATTTTGAATAAATAAGACAACAAGGATAAATACACTCAATAAATGTTGGTTTTCTGAGCTGGGTTTCCATGGTAAAATATTTGTGCAATGTGTGATTGTTTTCTCATTTACTTTCTTGATTAAATATGTCTTCTCTTTTCCTACTAGGTTTAGCAGGGAAGTCTATTTCCCAACATTTTGTTTCATAGCTAAGAAATGCAAATGAGTGGGATATCATAATAGATCAAAGAGTTATAGCATTGCATCATAGGGTACATTATCTATTTTCTCCATAGTCACTCAATCTTTCTTTGTATTTTGCTGTAAGGTATCAGATCTATTATAATAGTTGAAAACATAAATATTGCAAAGAATAACAACAAAACAACACATTAGATCAAACCAAAACACTCAAATAATACCTTTATTGATAGGAAACAATGTTCACTTGCCTCTTCAAGGGGGAAACCTCTAGCATATAAACGCTCTATTACAATAATTCTTAATACAAAACTTCTCATACCCTCTACTCCTATTTATACTAAATCTATCTACCCAAAAGAACAATCTAGAGGAAGATCCTTCTAGAAGCGAAAGCTTCTATTCAGTCTTCTTACATTTGACTTATTCTTCGTTATTGCTAGGCCTGATTAATATTGGCCTTTATTACATGGAAATATATTATTCTACCTATGTGAGGGGTTAGGGAGGTTAGGTCCCTAACATGCCCTCCTCCTTGAAGAACAACCTTGTCCTCAAGGCTTGAGATGAGGAAATTGTTGTAGAATTGTGGTCGGCTCCCATATGGTGTCTTCTAGATTTGTATTTTTCCATTGGAATAACACTTCCTTGATGGTGCACTGATGCACATGACACTCTCGCTGGTCCAAGACTGCTTGTGGATGTTGTTATCCCTAAAGTTGTCCTTGACTGCTAGGGGGCAAGCTAGGGCACCTTAGTTATTACAATGGTTTATATTCATAAATCAAATTCAGTTTATAGATTGGTTTGTGGATTAGGTAGTGGATAGGTTGGAGAATTATTGATCAGATTACACTTTTGAATCATGTTTCCATAACATTCAACTTAGTCAAAGACAATCATTTTGTCTAGTTAGATGGATAAAGTAAAGGTTGATGAAAGAGAAACTACAAGTAACAATATGTTCACTAGTAAAGAAGAAATTTCAAATTCCCAAATAATATTAAGAAATATGAAAGAATCATTCAAATGCAACTCCTGAAAAGATGATTTTAACAACAAAAATATTTTACTGAAATTCAATATATAACAAGATAAACCAATGCTTTGTAAAAAGTTTCAGATGCATTAAAATAAGAGATAATAAATAACAAACAAAAAAAGATAGGCTAACCATCATAATGTTTTTCAATTGAGTGCAAAATGTTGCAGAGTCCAGCTTTACAATTTTTAATCAATATGTTCCTTGAATGCCACAAAATTTGAACCCTGAACTCTATCATCTAATTTCCTTTTTACACAAAGAGTTGGTTTCCATTTGGATCTGAGATCCTAAAACCTAGTTACATATTTGATATATCTAGCTATCAGTTAGAGATTACATTCTACTTATTCAATGTATCAAGAACTAAAATCCTGGATCTTAGGGAAAAGATCTTCTATGATAGGACCATATCATAATTCCTAAGATATATTTGACCCTCACATACATGATCTGTAATAACTTATCCAGGAATAGATGCGCTGAAAACTAGACCTTCAACTTATACTAGATCATTGTCATTCATGATGTTGAACCTGCTTGCAAAAGTTCTTCAACTTCTCGAATTTCCTCATCATTCTGTCGAAAAAGGAGATCTACAAAAACCATTATTTTTGGTAGCATCAACCCAAAATCTGAGATAAAGCCTTTGAAACCTTTCATCATTGAGTAGAAGTTTGACCTTTAGATATTTCCTGCTTTAGTTTGGTTTTGAGCACCACATTAGTCCAGTGTAATTTGATGTTCTTCTTTCTGATTTTCTTTGTAAAATCATGTTGTTTCTTGTGTTTTTCTTTTAATTTTTGGACTTTCTCCTGTAGCTTAGCATTCCACACCTCAAGCCTTTGATTATGTTGTCTCAAATCCTCAATAATTGTCCTGTCTTCCTCTAACCCTTGCTTTTTCTGGTACATCTTCTCTTTCTGCCCTGTCTTGATCTTGGTGCTCTTTTGGTGCAGGTTTATTTAGATCAATTAATGTTTTAGGTTTTCTAGGATTTATTTCATAGTGATTTTCTTTTGAGGATGTTTCTTCAATAATTTCCTATTTCACAGGTTTAGATAAGTTGTATGTTTCTTCCATATAGGATTTTGACAATTCTTGCATCTCTGGACTGTAGGTGAGATCTTGTTTTGTTCCATCACCTGATTGAGAAGATTCAACTTTAGCCACTGGTTGTTGTTGTTTTTCCTTTCTGGTTTTCCTTATTGGCATTTCCCTTAAGGTTTTAATTGCCAACCTTTCTTTTTTGGTAATCTTAGGAGTCTTTTATGGGATGCCATCATCTGTCACAATCAATTTTTCTTCCTTCATAGATGGTCTAAACAAAGCCTTAGAATTCAACCTCAACTTATTTGTAGGTCTATTTTTGGGTTTGCTAGGGTAGATTACATGTTGTTTGCCTTTGTTCCTTTTTCTCTGTCTTACCTTAGGAGATTTCTCAACTGGTATATCATGAATTTATAATTCAGGCTTTATTTTTATCCTATCAAGTTCCTGTGTCATTTGTCTAGTCCTCCTCCTGGTATACACCCTGTCAATTCCCACAATTCATGTTTTGATGCAACTGATTCCGATTTTTTCTTAGCTGATTCTTCTTGCAGTAAAGTGAGCTTTCTCTTGCTCGATCTGGTTTCTCTCATTATATGGAAAGCTTCTTCTTGTACCTTTGTTGTACTCTTTGATGTGCTACCCTTTCTTGTTGAAATCCTAGTTTTCTTGTCAGGAGTTGTTTTTTGTGTTTTTGAAACCTATTCTTCAAACCCTAAGGAAGACAATAGTTGTTTCCAGGACACTTGAACTTCACTTAATGCATACATAACCATAATTTTCATTAAACCTTGATGAAATAAATTTTGAAGGGCAGTTTGAGGATGGATCTGTATCCTCTTAGCCATCTTTGTCAAACTTTTCAAAAGATAAAATGGCAGATTCATTTCCTTATCCCCATTTAAATGCAACAAGATTTGTATGTGATAGCAATGAATGGTAGAAAACCTACCTTCACATGTTATATATTTCTGGACCACTGCTAAGACACTTTGCCATTCCTTCTTTAGCCATTTATCTGGGATTCCTTGACTCCAGTATAGATTGTGATGCTCTACCACTAAAAATTGGTTGCACAAGTCTGCAGGGAGTTTGATCTTCTTCCACCACCTTTCACCTTGTACAGGAAAATGACAGGCTGCTACAATCGAATGTTCTGTGACATGAATAATCACATCTCCCACCTGAGTTTGAAACCCATCGAAGTTCTTAGCAAATAACGTTGAAATTTCTTAATGATGTCCTTGAAAAGCAAAAAAAAACTTGAACCATTCTCCTCGGACAAATTTCTGCATAATTTCAGGGTAGGCTTCTAATAATTCAATCCCCTATAGTTCTAATTGAAGAATTCGACCACCTTTCTTGGGCGACATATTCTACTCTGACACATTCACATAGATCACAAGCTCTGTTATACTTGTGAGAATTAGGGTTTTCCCTTACTCAAGATTTCAAATATTTATGCACAGAATAACTAACACATAAGGGATTTTGTTGCATATGACATAAAAAAACATATCCCCTTATTTCAGAAATGCTTTAAAAAAATTTAAATCATGGTTTTGAATGTTTTAAATCCATGGCCCAATACTTGAGCATGATGGAAATACGAGCATATTTGAATTTGTATTCATTAAATCATGCACAAGGATAGAATAATCATTTAGATATGACACAATTAAATACAATAACTAGTTGCACGATCTCGTGCATGATTTCAGGTGTTAAATTTTAGAGTAGCTATTAAGTTCCTTTTAAATTTACTAGATAACAATAGCATAGGTAGGATCATTGGGAGAAACACAATCACAAGATACACAACATTTATCTTGGGAAACCCTCACGGGGGATAAAACCCAACAAAAACTTCCTTAATATAGATTGCCAATACAATGCCAAGATAAAAGACCAAACACTATAGAATAACCAAGACTGAGTAATGTGCATCTCTCTTCCTTCTTCTCCCAACTGCAGTTATCTCCAAACTTGTGCACTTGTTGAGTGACTTGAGTGAGTGAGCTAATGAGGCACCTTCCACTCTTATTTATACTAGCTGGCAAGCGCTAGGGTGGTGTCTTTTCATTAGGCAGGGTCGACCTCTTCGCTTAGTGGCTGAAACCACTTTAATTAGGCATGGGGGTTGACTTCTTAATTAACATCATATAATTAGGGTTTGACGAATCCAGAAAAGGGGATTTGGTCTAATACAAATCCTGACATGATCAATCCATAAAAGGGGATTGATCTATAAGATAACAACTCAATAATAAGTAGAATATTCTTTGCGGTTACGATATTTCAACACTCCCCCTTAACAAGAAGGGTATTCTACAACATCATTAGGAGAGAAAGGGAAACAACATCATCATCATCTTGAACACTGACTGGCAGATCTATAAATCATCGGAAGTTTTTCTCATCATCAATATTATCGTCATTCTCAATATGGAGTTGGAATGGCATCATCATCATTGTTCACAGTATGGATCTGGAACAACATCATCATCATCATCGTTCACAGCATGAAGCTGGAACCTGAAACATCAACATCAGTTAGCATAAAAGAAATAACAACATCAACATCATCATCATCAACAACACGAGGCTGGAGCAACATCATCACAACACGAGGCTGGAGCAACAACATCATCACAACACGAAGGTTGGAGCAACAACATCATCACAACATGAGGTTGGAGCAACAAAATCACAGCATGAGGCTAGAACAACAACATCATCATCATCATGGGGCAACATAATGAGGCAGGTGTAATAACATTTTGTGGTACCCTGACAGTCCCTAGGGAGCTGTTCAGGAATCATAAGATTCCCCAGGATATAAAATCCTAACGGAGCTACCATGTTGTACTCTGACAGACTGTCCTTATTGGACCTTCGAGATTTGCCCTGGAATCATAAGATTCCCTATGATTATAAAAATCCTAACTGAGCTACCACTACTGACCACAACTAGCATATACATGTAGAGGTACTCTGACATACCATCCTTACTGAACCTTTGGGATCTATCCAGGGATGATTAGTCCCCTAGGATATAGAATCCTAACTGAGCTACCCACTATTGGTCAGGATACCATAGTATCATCAACATCACTTCCCCTTTCAAGGGAGGTCCTTTCGAACTATACCAATATTGTCTCGAAAGTGCTCAAACATTACACGAGATAGAGGCTTGGTCAACACATCTGCAACCTACTCATCTGTTCCAACATACTGAAGCTTTATGGCTCCCCTCTGCACCATATCACGAATGTAGTGATACCGTATTTCTATGTGCTTTGACTTGTCATGGAACACAGGGTTCTCTATCATATTTATGCAACTCTGGTTGTCATAGAGAATCACGGTTGATTCCATCTCTAGATCAAATAGACCTATCAATAACTTTCAAAGCTTATGGCTTCACAACTGGTGGAACATGTAGCAATGTATTCCGCTTCTGCTGTGCTGAGAGAAATACTGGATTACTTCCTACTCTGCCATGAAGTCATGGCTAACCCCAGAATGAAACAACATCCTGAAGTGCTCTTTTTTTCAGAAACACTTCCAGCCCAATCTAAATTGGTATAACCAATCAGTATGAAGTCATGATCTCCATTATAACAGAGACCAAAGTCCAACATACCCTTGAGGTATCTCATCACATGTTTTACAACAACAAGGTGAACATGTATGGGCTCTACCAGATACCGACTCAAGGTGTTCACAACAAAAGATATATCTGGCATGGTGTTCATCAGAATCATCAACGATCCAATGATCTGTCTGTATAGCGTAGCATCAACCAATTCTGATGAAGTATCAACCAAGAGCTTCAACATTGTTTCCATGGATGTGTTCATGGATTTACACTCCAACATATCAAATCTCTTTAGTATTTCAACTGCATACTTCCCTTGGTTAAGGAAGATATTGTCTGGGCTCTGCTAGACCTCAAGACCTAAGAAGTAATGCATTAGGCCTAGGTATTTCACCTCAAATTCTGTAGCGATCTTCTTCTTAAAATTAGTGATGAGATTTTCTTCTCCAGTTAAGAATAAGTCATCTACATACAGTAGAAATATAATAGGTTCATCATTCATAGCCTTGAAGTAAAGGTTAGAATCAAATTTACTCTTGGTAAAGCCCAAGCTCGTCAGAAAATTTTCAATCCTTCCATACCAAGCTCTAGGAGCTTGATTCAATCTGTACAGATCCTTCTTCAACCTGCAAATATGAGTCTTTCTATCTTCAAATTCAAACCCTTGAGGTTGTTCTATATACACTTCTTCTTCAATGACACCATTTAAGAAGGTTGTTTTCACATCCATCTGGTGTAACTTCCACTTCATATTAGCTGCAAGTGCTATGATGGTTTTGATAGAAGTGTATCTGGCTACAGGAGCAAACGTCTCTTCATAGTCAATGCCTTCCTTTTGAGAAAATCCACGAGCTACAAACATTTCTTTATGTTTTTCAATACTTCCATCAACATCATGTTTTATCTTGTATAACCATTTGGAAGATACCACATATTTTCTCTTCAGTCTGGAAACTATTTCCCATACATCATTCTTTAGAATGGATTGGTATTCTTTTGTCATGGCATCTACCCATTCTTTCTTCCGAATGGATTATTCAAATCAAGTAGTCTCTTCTCTATGAGATCGCACATCAAAGCCGTATAATTGGAAAATGGCTTAGGTTTCTTGATTTGTCTCATGGTTCCTTCTGGGGAACCATACTTCTCTCCATATTGAATAAGTTCCCTCCCCCAAGCTGGCTTTCTCTTGTGAGAGATCGTCATCTCGGGGGGTTCTTGAGATTCTATCATATCATGATCTTCTTGAATCTCATCATCTGGGGAAGCTGTGACTTCCCTCATTGGTTCTGAAACTCTAGGAGCTACAATCTTCTTCATATACTTCTTCAAGCTGGCATCTCCTTGATTTCTTGAGTGATGCATCTTCATCAAAGGTTGCATCTCTGCTGATCTCAATATGATGGTAACTTGATATATAAATTCTGAAGGCCTTTGAGACCTCGTAGTATCCAACAAATATTCCCTTCTTTCCTGAAGGGTCTAGCTTGGTTCTCTTCTTTTTTAGAATGTGTACAAATACTGGACAACCAAATATCTTGAGATGGCTTACTTCTGGCTTCTTTCTAGAGAACATTTATTTGGGGTTTAGAACCCAAGTGCACTATGGGATAATATGTTTTGTACATATACTATTGTGCTTACTACTTCTGCCCATAAGTGCATTGGAAGATCTTGATCATGGATCATAGTCTTTACTGCTTCCATTATAGTTCTGTTCTTTATTTATATTACACCATTTTGTTGAGGATTGTAGGGAGTGGTGAGCTCCCTCTTAATCCCAACATCTCTGCAAAATCTTACAAACTCTTTTGAGGTGTATTCTCCTCCATTATCTGACCTGAGTATCTTGATTTTTCTTTCAGAGAGATTTTCTATCAAGGCTTTGAATTCCTTGAATTTCCTAAACACTTCATCTTTTGATTTCAAGAAGTAAACCCAAGTCTTGCAAGAATAGTCATCAATAAATGACACATAATATACATACCCACTAAGATACGTGGATGGCATTGGGCCACATACATCTGAGTGGATGAGCTCCAAGACTCCTTGTGCACATCCCTTGCACACGTCTTCATGGTCAACCTTGAAATCTGGTAGACCTGTAATTGCTTTTCTCACATATGGTAAGGCCTTGTAGTTGATGTGCGATAGTATTCTATGAAAAATATCATATGGACTCTCGATGGAGTGAGCCAAGGCTGCATTTGAGTGACCTTTTAATTTATATAGGCCACCTTCTTTTGTTCCAATAACAATTACATCTTCTATGGCTTTTCCTTTAGGCCATATGAGTACTTCACCATCTATGAATGCAAACCTGAAACCTTTCTTATCTAAAGTTGAGATAGAGAGAAAATACTTCATCAGGCCTGGTGCATATAGTACATCCTTCATCTTCATTGGGGTCCCTGAATCAAGTTTGTAATTGGACTTTCCCACTCCTTTCATAGGGTACTAGTAATCATCTCCAAGTGTAACTTTTTGGGGAAAGTTATTTTCAGTAAGGCTAGAAAGAATGTCTCTATGACCTGTCATGTGCTTAGAATCACCACTATCTATGATCCAAGTATTCTCTCCAGGTGACACTGATCTTGAGAGGGAAGAGATTAAGACATAGTCTTCAATATTTTCTTTAACCATCTTCTTTGGTGGCTTATCGTCTTCCACTGAATGGGCATAGTGTCTTTTGTTGTTTCTCTTCTTGTATTCTTCTCTTTTGGCTGGAAAATTCTTAGCAATATGTCCCATCTTGTCACAATGGTAACATTGATAAGATGAGAAGTATTTTTCTCTTTTTTGACCTTTCAAAAACTTCTGGAATCTCCTTGGAGGGTGAGATTCTTTATGAATGAATTTGTTTGGGGAGTGAGATTCGTTATGTAGGTGGGTCTCCTTATTGAAGTGAGACCTCCTCTTTCCTCCTTTAGCATGAGAAACCAGGGCTTGATCTTTATCCCTTAATAGTACTACTTCTCGGTTAGCTACTCTTGGTTCTTCTTGAACACATTCTTCCCAAAGATTATCAAATTGTCATTTTTCCTTTCTGACACAAATGGTTTAGATGAATGCATCCCAAGGTCTTGTGAGATCATCAAGAGATGTCATTATTAGTTCATATTCATCTAGGGTATCTCCAATTTCTTCTAGCTATTCCTTGAATTGAGATATCCTAGAGAAATAGTCATGAACTGTTTCTCCTTTATGCATCTTTGTATTCTTGAGTTGAGTTCTCAAGTTCATATTCCGGTTAATGTTTCTTCCTTCATACAATATGGTTAGGGAATCAAACATTTCTTTTGGGGTATTCTTATATGCCACTTGAGGGATCAAGTGATCTTTGATAGAGTCTGCAATGATTCTTTTGGCCTTAACCATGTCCTTCTCGTACTTTTCTTTAGCTATAGCATCTACGAGTTCTGGTAAATTTTCTTTGATGAATATTGCAAGGTCATTCTCTTGAAGAATGAGTGAAATCCTATACTTCCAGGCAAAAAAGTTATCCACACCTTCTAACTTTTCAGTAAGCTTGGTGCTTGCAGACATCTTAACCTAGAGCTGGGAAAATGACCAAAAATTGGAAGTTCTTAGAAATTAAATTTGAACTTACTAGGAGGTGAGCTTGGCTGAGGCGAGTATCCTGGTGCAGTCAGTTTTCTGAAAATCCAAATTTTACCCCTTGAAACTGGGCCTACGCAAATTTGGACTGGTACTTTTGGTACTGGTTCTAGTTTCCTGGTTTTCTGGTACCAACCAAAAACTAGGGTTTCACTTCTCGGAGTTTTTGGCCACAAAAAGGGTGCACTCAAGATGCCAATAAGTTCTCTAGGATAGGGTGCACTTTCCTAGGTGTTTTTTAGGCTGAAATCCCTCTAAAAAAAGCCCTAATTTTCTTGTACGATAACATTGACATTTTTTCTTATCCAGTGAAAGGTGCTCTCTTTAGCTTAGCTCTGAAACCATGTTAAATTTTAGAGAAACTATTAAGTTTCTTTTCAATTTACTATATAAAAATAACATAGGTAGGATCACTTAGAGAAAGACAATCACAAGATACACACCATTTATCCTGGGAAACCCTCATGGGGGAGAAAACCCAACAAAAACATCCTTAATATATATTGTCAATACAATTCTAAGATAAAAGACCAAACACTAGAGAATAACCAAGACTGGGCAATGCACCTCTCTCTTCCTTCTTCTCCCAACTGCAACTATCTCCAAACTTGTGTACTTTTTGAGTGACTTGAGTGAGTGAGCTAATGAGGCGCTTTACACTTTTATTTATACTAGCTGGCAGGCGCTCAAGTGGTGTCTTTTCACTGGGCAGGGCTGACCTCTTCACTTAGTGGCTAAAACCACTTTGATTAGGCATGGGGTCCGACTTCTTAATTAGCAACATATAATTAGGGTTTGACCAATTCACAAAAGGGGATTTGGTATAATACAAATCCTGACATGATCAGTCCACAAAAGGGGATTTGGTCTAATACAAAGCCCGTCATGATCAATCCACAAAAGGGGATTGATCTATAAGATAATAGCTCAATAGTAAGAAGAATATTCTTTGCAATTACAATATTTCAACATCGGGACTACTGCCACGATCTTTGGATTTGAAACACACTTGAAATAATGATGTTTTATGTGCTACAAGAATGGAAACAATCTTGTAGCGACCTTGCTTATTCTTTAAACCTTGGAAAATTCCCTTTCATTGGAAATGTGAATAACAAATATGATGTGACACATCCTACTTATGCAAATATTTCAAACATATATTATCAAAAACAAGTGAAAATTAAATTAAACAAAGGAAAATCATACCAAAAATGAAAATTAAAGTATAAAAGGAGCAACAAACAATAAAAATTGGTCTAAGGAAAGATTTTTGATAGGATAGGCTAACTGTTTTTGGAACATAAAGGTAGAAACAAGCTTAAGTACTAACACTGGCTCCATCTTGGGATAATGTTCTTCTTGTGAGACATTAATAACTGCAGACTAATGCCTTCTTTTCCAATTCTAACACTAAAACTTGTAACCTTCACCCTATTCTTTCTTATCTGTTCTGACATCTGTCTTATTGTAGACCATCCATTTTGCATTCTGAAATACCCAAATACAACAAGATTAATTGTACATTAGTGTCTCCATTGGGCTATGGAGTCTTATTTAATCTACTGAAACACACCAAAATAAAGCAATATATACAAGCTAAATTAATTCTGGCTTACTAAGTAAAATAATGTTTCAGAAAATGCCCATTGATTGGGCCTCCAAATATCTCATTGTCATCCAAATTCTATAAGACAAAAGTGTTGTTGTTCAAAACTTTGGCTATCTTGAATGGGCCAAACCACAAATTATCAAACTTACCATGTTTTGGCTTATCTTCTCTTCTGGCATCCCACCTTAGAACAATGTCCGCTATTTGAATACTACCCTTCTTAGTTTTCTTTTCAAATGTTGTTTTAACCTTACTTCGATAAGCCACATATTTTTCATTTAACATTTCTCTCTTCTGTTGAACCTCAATGATTTGAAAAATCCTCCTTTGAATATCATTAGGTTCTTCCAATTCTTCTTGCAGGAATTTTAGTATAGGTAAACCAAGTTGGATTGAGAAAATAACATATGTCCCATAGACTAACTGGAAAGGAGAAGTGCCAATTGACTTTTTGGTACTTGCCCTGTCATCCCATAAAACATATTTTAGTTTAGAATTCCATCCCTTTTTGTTATCTACCAACAATTTTTTGATAATTCTGATCAGGCTTTTGTTGGAAGATTCTGCCAATCCGTTACCTTGTGGATAATAAGGAGTAGAATGTGCAAAAGTACCATTATATATTTCACAGAATTCAATCATAGCAACAGATTTAATTGCCTGAACGTTATCCATGATTAATTTTCTAGGATAGCCAAATCTAGAAAATATATTTTCTTCAAGAAAATTTATAATTACCTTATCAGTTGCATTTCTAGTTGGGATAGCCTCAATGCATTTCATAAAGTAATAGGTGGCTATCAAGACACATTTGTGTTTTCCACTAGAAGGTGGATGTATTTCTTCTATGAAGTCTAAGCCCCACTGCTAGAAAGGGCCATTTTTTATGATTGGCTTTAAGGGAAGAGAGCGTAATTATTGTTTTCCAACAAACTTTTGACATTGCTCACATGCTCTAATTTAGCAAACACAACATAAAATAGAGAGGGCCAGTAGTACCCAGCCCTCAAAATTTTAAATGTTGTGGCTTTCCAGTGCTGATGTCCTCCAAAAACACTTTTATGCAGGTTATTCATAATAAAATTTGATCCATCCTCATCAATACATTTCAACAAAATGTCATTGGGATCCTTCCAAAACAATTTTTGATTAATAATGTAGTACTTTACAACCTTTATCTTGAGAGATCTGCTTTTAGATTTATCAAAATCCAATGGACACTGAAAATTTTGCAAAAAATAAACTATGTCCTTATACCATGATGAGGAATGATAGTTGTCCAATACCTGTAAATTTTTGTCATTATCCTATGATACTGGAATGGCCGACTGATTTGAATATAGTTCAGTCCAAGAGCTTTGCAATTTGAGTCAATAAGGAACTTTTCTAGACCCTTCCCTTTGATCAACTTGGTAGTTTTGAGTTCTACATCATGTTCCAAGAACTTTACTATCCATTTACCTCTCTTTCCTTTGTTGTCTGGCTGCACAAGCATATCAATCACATTGCTTCTAGGAACATATGAAATTATGTTAGAATGAAAAACGTAAACTCTGAAATATTTCAATTCCTTCACTAAGGCATAAACCTATTTTTCCATTATGTTATACTTAAGTTATGCATCTCTAAGAACTTTTCTAAAGAAAGAAATGTGGTACTCACATACTTCTTCATTTTTCTGCAACAATACACCAACAATTGTTTCTTCAGAAGCAAAAGAGAAGATCAAGAAATCTTTAGAAAAATTTGGACTAATGAGGATATGAGCTTCAATTAAAGCTTATTTTATTCTTTCAAAGGGGGACTTAGCTTCCCGTGTCCACTTAATCTCAACATGCTTATTCAACATATTCGTAATGAGCTTAATAATCTCAACAAAATTAGGTATGAATCTCCTTAAGAAGTTGATTCTACCTATGAAGGATTGTATGCCTTTTCTGTTTCGAGGAATATCAATCTTCCGAATAACATTCACCCTCTCAAGATCTATTTTAATTCCTCTTTCATATACAATATGACCTAGGAGCTTGCCTTCATGCATAGAAAAATGAGATTTCTTTGGGTTTAAAGATATGCCATACCATATGCATTTCTTAAATGTTTGCTTGAGGTGTTGCAAGTGTTCATCATTAGATTTTGAGAAAACAATGATGCCATCAAGATATATCACTATGAATTTGTCCGTTTCTCCAGAATGCAATGTCCATTGCTCTTTGGAATGTAGCCCCTGTGTTCATCAACCCAAAAGTCATCTTGTCGTACAAGAAGATACCCCATGGAGTAGTAAAATAAATTCTCTTTTTATTTTCTTCAAATACTGCAATCTATTTGTATCCAGAATACCCATCTATTTGTATCCTTTGAGCACCTACCACTTTCTGCAAAATGTGATCAATTTTTGGTAATGGATAGTTATCCTTGAGTGAACACCTATTCAGATTTCTAAAATCCACGCATAACCTTATTTCACCATTTTTCTTCCTGATTGGCACCAAATTTTCCACCCACTATGAATATCTCAAAGGTACTATAATCTTAGCATATAACAGTCTTTTTAACTCTTTTTCAATGATATGCAACAACATAGGATTAAACTATCTCATTTTCTGCCTAAAAGGTTTAGAGCCCATTTTCAAAGAAATTTTACGCTGAATTATGTCAATGTCAAAAATATTAAGGTCTTCATATGACCAAGCAAAAATATCAGTAAATTCCCTCATAAGTTTAATATACCCGCTCTTCTGCTCTTCTGACAATGCTTTCAAAAATTTTATAATCTTTGGATCTGCAACAATGTCAATATTTAAATCAAACACATCCTTTTCCTGACTCCGAATTGAATATTTTTTGGAAACATCATTGCTGTCAAATAGTCTTTCCAGTGGGACCAGAACTTTTGGAATGTGATTTGTCTTTAACTCCACAATTTTATGCCCTGCTACTTTATTATGAAACAAAACATCTGATTGCATTTTTGTCTCATCATATTCATTCTCTTGGTTAATAGAAATTGCAGAAAATTCATCAATAGTTTCTAGAAATATTTTCAGTTCTTGGTCATCACTGAAATCTTGCCAGTGTTTGATGCTATCTGGGATTGAAGGTCTGTGTTAAACTTCAATTTCATATCTCAAATTGGAACATAATGGAGTCTTGAAATTGCTAGTTACTAATGCTAGTGAATCTTCCTACTGATTAAAGTTTCTCTGAACAAATGTGATATTAAAATCCAAAAAGAAGTTTTCAACAAAATTCCATACCTCATTCCTGTATTGCTTCAATCTTTGCTACTTTGTTTGATAAATATTGTTGACTTGATGGATGACTAATTTAGAATCTCCAAAAACTGCTAATTTGCTAATCCCCATATCTTTTGCAGCTCTTAATCCCAACAATATAGCTTCATATTCTGCAATGTTATTGGTGGTCTCGAATTCCAATTTATAGGACATAGATATAAATTCTTTAGAAGGAGAAATAATTACAATCCGAGCACTTGATCCTTCTTTTGAACATGAACCATCAAAAAACATTTTCCACACAAAGTTTTCCATATCCTTTGCTTGTTTACCAATGAACTTGTTACTTGATTTTTCAAGAACATCATCACTGATATGAAATGTCGTTGAGCCAATTTCATCGTCTACTGCATAGATAGGGTGATTTCTTGGATTGTCATGATCACTTACAATATAAGCAAGTCAGACTTCTCTGTATAGTTTTCGATGTTCTCCCCCCAAAATAGGTATGCTGGCATATGTCAAATCCATTTGCAAAGATCCACCCACCTTTTTAGCCCAAGACCTAGATAACAACATTCCAAACTTTGGTTGTATATCAACCACTACAATGTCCATAACAACAGTCTTCATAGGTAGTTGAGACAATGTTACAACCAAATCTTTGATAAATTCTAAACACTTGACTTTTTTAGAGTCAAAATAATAGAGATCTTGGTAGGGTTTTGTGATATCTAACCCTCACTCATCCATAACCACCTTCGACATAACATTATGTGAATCTCCAGAATCCTTGAGATGGTTATGCAAAATTTTATTATGAATGTTCAGGGATATATAAAATGGAGGTGAAGAATCATATTTATCTTCAATATGCAGACCAATTGTGATAACATGATTTTCATGTTGCAAATTTACTATATCTGAAGAGATAATAGGTGCAGAATATTGAAAAACCTTCAAGATAGAATGTTTAAAAGTCTCATTCTTCATTAGCTCCACCAAAGGCACAAGAATTTTAATTTTATTTATCTCATGCTCTAGATTAAAAATAGATAGTTGTCTTTATGTTTCTTTTACCTTTGAAACACCTTCCTTGATAGGCTGTTGATGTTGATCTTATTCGCTTGGCCCCTATTTGGATGGAGTATTCCTGTTGATTCAAGTGACTAGTAGGAAGCTCAGTTCCATTTAAAAGAAATGTAGAATTTTCGTCAACATCATCAGTTTCTTTTGTCTTTTCAACCACATTATTTTGGAAAGGGGAAAGATCCTTTGGTCTTCATGATTGCTTCTTTCTCTTTGCATGATCTAAGGATCATTATGTGGTCTTCTAAACTGATTTGGATTCCTTTTCCCACCCTCCCGAACATGTCTATTCAGTTTCTTTGCTTCCAATTTCAATTTGGCCAATTCCGATGTTAGAGTCTTCAACATTTTAGCCATTTCATCAATTTTTTGATCAGATGTAGTTGTATTGGAAGAAGATGGAACATCCTCTTCTTTCTTCTTTCTGTCTCTGTTAGATTTTGTTTATAATATTTTTGCTGCCAGAATATTTGACTCTACCTCGATAGTTTCCTCATGCATCGAGATCAAAGTAGCATACCTTCTTTCTCTCAACAACATAGACAATTCAATATCAAAGGCATTAACAAAAGTAATTTTAGTAGAGGTTTTAGTACACTTGATTTCATCAGGGATTTTGGTATACATTTTATTAAACCTTTTAGTAAAATCTGACACAGACTCACCACCTTTTCTTTTCACGGCTCCAAACTCATTGATATAATACAAGTAATACTTTTTTTCTCCCCAGAGTTTCAGAAAAGTCTCATCTAAAACATCAATATCTGGAATAGAACCTGCAGGAAGACCTCATAACCATTTTCTTACTTCTCCATCTAGACTTTGAAAAAACACTCTCATCCAAACATCTGATTGCTCTATATTGAAATTATTTGCAAAATTGTAAAAAGAGGCTAAGTGTTCTTCAGCAATAGCATCACCCTCCCCATTGAATCTGGGCAAGTATTTCATGTAATCTCCAGTTGGGAAATCACTTAAGACTTGAGGTAAAACCAAGGGTGCATATCTAGTAGCAATGATAACATCCGTCTTATTTATAGCCATTGTTTGAGCAACCAGAGTATGTACTTTAGGTGGTGATGAAGACTGAGAAGAAAAAGGTAAAAATAATGTTTGGGTTTCCGACTTTAAGAATCCTTTAATAGCAAGGATATTATTAAAAACTTGAATTTCTGGCTTAGCCTCTTCAGAGGTGCTCGACTGAGGAACATGTAATGCTCATATCTGTTCTATTTCATCTTTGGTATATTTAGTCAAGTCTTTGATGGTTCTTCCAAGAAATTCAACTCTTCATCATCTTCGTCTTTAATGAGATAAAAAAAATGATTCCACTCCTCAAGTATTTGTTCACCTAACTGAAGAGCTACCTGTTCTTCTAAAGAGACAATTTTAGGTATGTCCTGTTCTTCAACTATTTTTGAAGGATCAATAATAGGTTTTTCTTCAATGATAGGAAATAACTTGTCTTTAGAAACAATAATGGATTTTTTAGGAGCATAATTTTTCTCTTTAGAAGAGGAATTACCTTTAGAAGAAGAAGATTGGCCCTGAGTAATCTTTTATTTTCTTAATAATTTCTCTGGATCTGATAATGTTGGAACAACCTTGGGGTTCAGATTTGTTCTGGTTACTCTTTTTCTTGAAGATGAAGATGCTACCGAGGCTTTAGTAAGCTCATATTTCGGTCCTTTCACTTCTCTTTTATGAGATAGAAATTCTGCAATGGAGTCACCAGATGAGGAATATGCAGTCTAATTCAGTGTCTAACTCTTGTCCACCATCAAGAGCTATCCCTTCTCAATGTCGTTCTTCCCAGGGAAAGATATCTTTATTCCTCTGTTCCCCAGCAACGACGCCAAAATATGTTATCCCTAATGTTGTCCTTGACATCTAGGGGGAAATCTAGGGCACCTTAGTTATTGCAATGGTTTATATTCGTAAATCAAATTGAGTTTATAGATTGGTTTGTGGATCAAATACTAGATAGGTTGGAAAAAAATTGATCAAATTACACTTTTGAATCAGGTTTCCACAACATTCAACTTAGTCAAAGGAATTTATTCTATCTAGTTAGATGGATAAAGTAAAGGTTGATGAAAGAGAAACTACAAGTAACAATATGTTCACATGTAAAGAATAAATTTCAAATTCCCAAATAATATTCATAAATATGAAAGAATCATTCAAATGCAACTCCTGAAAAGATGATTTTAACAACCAAAATCTTTTACCGAAATTCAATATATAACAGGATAAACCAATGCTTTGCAAAAAGTTTCAGATGCATTCAAATAAGACAGAATAAACAAGAGACATAGAAAAAGTCAGTCTAACCATCATATGTTTTTCAATTGAGTGCAAAATGTCGCAGATTCCAACTTTACAATTTTTTATCAATATGTTCCTTGAATGCCACAAAATCTAAACCCTGAACTCTATCATCTAAATTCATTTTTATACAAAGAGTTGGTTTCCATTTGGATCTCAGATCCTAGAACCTAGTTACAGATTCAATATACCTAGCTATCAACTAGAGAATACATTCTACTTATTCAATGTGTCAACAACTAAAATCCGAGATCTTAGGGAAAAGATCTTCTATTATAGGACCATATCATAACTCCTAAGATATATTTGACACTCACATATAGGATATGCAACAACTTCTCCAGGAATAGATACGCTGAAAACTAGACCTTCAACTTATACTAGATCATTGTCATTCATGATGTTGAACTTGCTTGCAAAAGTTCTTCAACTTCCTTAATTTCCTCATCATTCTGTCAAAAAAGGAGAGCTACAAAAACCACTATTTATGGTAGCATTAACCATAAAATCTAAGATAACTTTGTGTGTTGACAAATCCCTTGAAACCTTTCATCCTTGAGAAGAAGTTTTACCTTTAGATATTTCCTGCTTTAGTTTGGCTTTGAGCACCACATTAGTCCAGTATAATTTAATGTTCTTCTTTATGTTTTTCTTTGTAAAATCACGTAGTTTCATTTGTTTTTCTTTTAATTTTTCAACTTTCTCCTGTATCTTAGCATTCCACACCTCAAGCCTTTGATTCTGTTGTCTCAAATCCTTAATAACTCTCCTGTCTTCCTCTAACCCTTGTTTTTTTGGTACATCCTCTCTTTTTTCCCTATCTTCATCTTGGTCCTCTTCTGATGCATGGCTATTTAGATCAATTGATCATCTAGGTTTTCTAGGCTTTCTTTCATATTGATTTTCCTTTGAGGATGTTTCTTCAATACTTTCCTCTTTCATAGGTTTAGATGAGTTGTATGTTTCTTCCATATAGGATTTTGACAATTCTATCATCTCTGGACTGTAGGTGAGATCTTGTTTTTTTCCATCATCTGACTGAGAAGATTCAACTTTAGCCATTGGTTGTTGTTGTTTTTCCTTCCTGGTTTTCTTTATTGGAAGTTCACTTAAGGTTTTGATTTCCAACCTTTCTTTCTTGGTAATATTAGGAGTCTTTTCTGGGACGTCATCATCTATCACAATCAATTTTTCTTCTTTCATAGATGGTTTGAACAAATCTATCACAATCAATTTTTCTTCTTTCATAGATGGTTTGAACAAAGCCTTAGAATTCAACCTCAACTTATTTGTAGGTTGAGTTTTGGGTCTGCTAGGGTAGCTTACAAGCTGTTTGCCTTTGTTCCTTTTGCTCTATCTTACCTTAGGAGATTTCTCAACTGCTATATCATGAATTTATAATTCAGGCTCTATTTTTATCCTATCAAGTTCATGTATCATTTGTCTAGTCCTCCTCCTAGTATACACCCTGTCGATTCCCACAAATTCGTTTTTTGATGCAGATGATTCAGATTTTTACTTAGTTGATTATTCTTGTTGTAAAAGCAAGATTTTGTTCGATCTAGTTTCCCATTATAGGTTTTTGTTCTTAATCTTTGTTGTGCTCTTTGATGTGATGCCCTTTCTTGTTGAAACCCTAGTTTTCTTGTCATGATTTTTTTTGTGTTTTTAAACCCGCTCTTCAAACCATAAGGAAGACAATAGTTGTTTCCAGGACACTTGAACTTCACTTAATGCATACATAACCATAATTTTCATTAAACCTTGATGAAATAAACTTTGAAGGGCAGTTTGAGGATGGCTTTGTATCCTCTTAGCCATCTTTGTCAAACTTTTCAAAAGATAAAATGGTAGATTCATTTCCTTATCCCCATTTAAATGCATCAAAATTTGTATGTGATAGCAATGAATGGTAGAAAAGCTACTTTCACATGTTATATATTTCTGGACCACTGCTAAGACACTTTGCCATTCCTTATTTAGCCATTTCTTTTGGATTCCTTGACTCCAGTCTGGATTGTGATGCTCTACCACTAAAAATTGGTTGCACAGGTCTATAGGGAGTTTGCTCTTCTTCCACCACCTTTCACCTTGTACAAGAAAATGACAGGCTATTGCAATTGAATGTTATGTGACATGAATAATCACATATCCCACCTGAGTTTGAAACATGTACAAGTTCTTATAAAATAGCATTGAAATTTCTTCATGATGTCCGTGAAAAGCACAACAAAACTTGAACCATTCTCCTTGGACAAATTTTTGCATAATTTCAGGGAAATCTTCTAATAATTCAATCCCCTCTAGTTCTAATCGAAGAATTCAACCACCTTTATTGGGGGACATATTCCACTACGACACGATCACATTGATCACGAGCTTTGTTATACCTGCGAGAATTAGAGTTTCCCCTTACTCGGGCTTTCAAAGATGCCTGCATAGAATAGCTAACACAAAAGTGTTTTTGTTGCATATGACATAAAACTCCATATCCCCTTATTTTAGAAATCCTTTAAAAGATTTAAATCATAGTTTTGTATGTTTTAAATTTGTGGCTCGACACCTGAGCTTGATGGAAGTATGATAAGATTTGAATTTGTATTCATTAAATCATGCATAGGGATAGAATAATCATTTAGATATGACACAATTAAATACAATAACCGTTTGCACGATATCCTGCATGATTTTGACACTGCTATCACGATCTTCGGATTTGAAGCACACTTGAAATAATGATGTTTTTGTGTGCTGCAAGAATGACAACATTCTTGTAGATACCTTGCTTATTCTTTAAACCTTGGAAAATTCCCTTTCATTGGAAATGTGAATAACAAATCTGATGTGACACATCCTACTTATGCAAATATTTCAAACATGTCTTATCAAAAGGAAGTGAAAATGAAATTGGAAAATCACACCAAAAATGAAAATTAAAGAATGAAAGGAGCAACATACAAGATAAATTGGTCTCAAGAAATATTTTTGATAGGATAGGCTAACTTTTTTTGGAACAAAAAGGTATAAACAAGCTTAAGGACTAACAGATGCAACCGGATGGAACCTTCTTCATCCAAGTCAAGGAGACTGGTTTGAGTTTGGAACTTAGTTCCAATCACCTTCTTTAAGAAGGAGACAAGAAAAATAAGATGGATCTTATAATGACTCGATAGAGCTAACTAGTAGGCCATTGATCCCGCTCGATGGAGCACAATATAAGGACCATAAAATTTGGAAGCAAGTTTCTGAAAATGATCAACTTTGAGTTAAGTCTTCTTATAAGCTTAAAGTCGAAGAAACACATGGTCCCCTTCAATGAATTGATGTTCGGAACGACCATGATTTGCTTGCTGCTTCACGCAATTCTGAGCCATGAGAAAATTATCTTTGAGGAAACGGAGAATAGCCTCTCAGAATGTAATATTTTTGTCCACCTCCTGAACCTTCGAAACCCCTGGCATGTATGAGAGAACTGACGATGGATTTTGGCAATATACTTCTTCAAAAGGAGTCATGCGAGTAGTTGTATGGTAAGATGTGTTGTACCACCATTCAACTAAGGGTAACCATTGAGCCCACTGATTTTTCCTCTCAGTTGCAAAATACCTCAAATTTGTTTCCAAACACTTGTTGAGAACTCCAGTCTGGCCATTCATTTGGGGATGATAGGTGGTGTTGAGATGCAATTGGGTTCCCTGTAGCTTGAACAATTCTTGCCAAAAATCGCTGGTGAAAGTGGGATCTCTGTCAGAGACAATAGAATGAGGCATTCCATGAAGCTTGAAGATATTATCCATGAAGATTTGAGCCACTGTAGATGTTGTGAATGGGTGTTGAAGAGCACATAAATGAGCATATTTGGAAAGACGATTGACGACCACCATGATGACCGACTTATTTCCTGATTTAGGTAATCTAACAATAAAATCCATAGAAATATATCTCCAAATAGCAGAGGGGATCGAAAGCGGTTGGAGTGTGCCCGGAGCTTTGACTGTTACTCCCTTGTTGCATTGAAAAACCTCACATTCAACTACAAAGGTGCGAATGTTCTGTTTCATACCATCCCATAAAAAGAACATTTGACCTATTCATAGGTTTTGGTAAACCCTGAATGCCCAACTGTGGGGGAAGCATGAATTTTAGAAAGCACTGTGGATTTAAGTTGTGATTATTTGCATAAATACAAATGACCTTTGTAGCAAAGCTCTACATTGTGCCAAGAGTACCTTAGAGAAGTTGGAGAATTGTGTTGCAATTCGTGGATCATGCTAGACATTTTGGGGTCTTGCAGCCATTCTTGAAGAACAACTTGGAGCTAATATGTTACAATGAAGCAGATGGAGAAAAGGGACCCGTCTTCTTCATACTTCTAGGAAAGAGCATCCAAAACTACGTTTTCCTTTCCCTTCTTGTAAATGATCTCATAATAACAACTATAGCCAAATAACTTGGTCACGTATTTTTGTTGCTTCGATGATGAAATCTATTGTTCTAGAAAATAATTGAGACTTTGATGATAAGTTTTAATTTGGAAGCATTGTCCCAATTAATAAGGATGCCAGAGATCCATAGCATGCAAAATATATAACATTTCCTTTTCATAAATGGATTGGCCCAAATTTCTCTCTGAAAGTTGTTTGCTAGTGAAGGCTAAATGCCTACCATCTTGCATGAGGACGACCCCAATTCCTTTCTTGAAAGCATCACATTCCAATATGAAATTATTTGTTAAGTCTGTAAGTGCCAGGATATCGATTGAGCACATAGAATATTTCAAGGCTTGGAAGCAATGATTAAGAGTTGGAGTTGAAGTGAAAGTATTATTTTTAAGGAGAGTAGTGAGAGGAGCTACAATTTTGCCATAATTCTGAACAAACTTATGATAATATCCTGTTAAACCCAGAAAACCATGCAAGATCTTAAGAGTTTTAGGGCAAGGCCAATCTTGCATAGCTTCATTTTTCTTAGGATCCAACCTTATACCATCCTTGTTGACGATATGACCCAAGTACTCCACTTTTGAGGCTCTAAAGGCACATTTAGATTGTTTGAGGAAAAGTTGGTGCATAGAGAGTAGATAAAGAACTTGATTCACATGGGAGAGATGAGATGTCCAAGTATTAATATAAATGATAATATCATCAAATAAAACTAAGACAAAATTATGGATAAAAGGACAGACAACATCATTCATAATACTTTGGAAAGTGGAGGGAGCATTACACAGGGCAAAGGGCATAACCAAGAACTCATAGTGACACTCATGAGTTCTAAATGTAGTCTTGGGAATGTCTTCTTCTTTCATATGGATCTGGTGGTAGCCAAAAAATAGATAAAGTTTGGTGAAGTACTAAGCACCACTCAATTAATCCAAGATGTCATCAATGACAGGAATGGGGAATTTGTCTTTGATTGTGAGTTTGTTGAGGGCTCAAAAATCGGGACACATGCACCAAGTACCTTCTTTCTGTTTAAATATTATAACTACAAAGAGTATTCTATTTATTATTGAGTTATTATTGAGTAGATCAATCCCCTTTTGTGGATTGATCATGTCGGGCATTGTAATTGACCAAATCCCCTTTTGTGGATTGGTGAAACCCTAAATATATTATGCAAATTAAGAAGTCGACCTCCAAGCAAATTAAAGTGGTTTTAACCACAAAGAAGACAAGTTGGCCCTACCCAGTGAAGAGAAACCTTTCCAACACCTGCCAGTTTGTATAAATAAAGGAAGCCAACACCCCATTATCTCACTCACTCATTCGCTCGTCCAATGCGCAAGTTTGGTAGATGAAGTTGGGAGAAGAAGGAAGAGAGATGCACTTTGCTCAGTGTTGGATACTATCTAGTGTTTGGTTTATTGTCTTGGCATTGTATTGGCTATCTATATTAAGTAAGTTTTTGCTAGGTTTTCTCCCCAATGAGGGTTTCCCAGGATAAATGCTGTGTATCTTGTGATTTTGTTTTTCTCAGTGATCCTATCTATGCTATGGTTATCTAGTAAATTGAAAAGAAACCTAATAATAACTTAAACTTTAACATGGTATTATAACTAAGATGAAGAGAGCATCTTTCATTGGATAAAGAAAAACGTCACTGTTGTCGTACAAGAAAATTAGGGATTTTTGTTGAAGAGGAATATTAGCCTAAAAACCATCTAGAAAAGTGTGCCCTAGCCTAGGAAACTCTTTGGCACCTTGAGTGCACCTTTTCAGTGGTTAGATACTCTAGAAAGTCAAACCCTAGTTTTGACTAGTATCAGAAAACCAGGAAACTAGAACCAGTACAAGAAGTACCAGTCCAGAATTCCTCTGGTCCAGTTTGAAGGGGAAAAATTTGGATTTCCTGAAATCTAACCACACCAGGCTACTCACCTCATCCAAGCACACCTCCTGGTAAGTTCAAAATTAAATTCTAAGCATGTTCAATTTTTGGTCATTTTCCTAGCTCTGGGTAAAGATGTCTGCAAGCACTAAGCTTGTTGACAAGCTAGAAGGTGTGGAAAACTTCTGTGCCTGGAAGTATAGGATTTCACTCATTCTCTAAGAGAATGACCTGGCAAGATTCATCAAAGAAGATGTACCAGAACCTACCGATTCTGCAACTAAAGCAAAACACCAAAAGGACACAGTTAGGGCCAAAAGAATCATTGTAGATTCTATTAAAGATCACTTGATTCATCAAGTGGCTACAAATAAGACTCCAAAATAAATGTTTGATGCCCTAACCAGAATGTATGAAGGAAAGAACATGAACTGAAAGATGAATCTAAGAACTCAACTCAAAAGTACAAGGATGGAGAAAGGAGAAACAGTTCACAAATATTTCTCTAGAATATCACAATTCATGGAACAACTAGAAGCAATTGCCGATACTCTAGATTAATACGAACTCATAATGACAACCCTTAATGGTCTCACAATACCTTGTGATGCATTCATCCAAACTAATTGTGCCAGAAAGGAGAAACTACACTTTGACAGTCTTTGGGAAGAATGCGTTCAAGAAGAGGCAAGAGTAGCTAACCGAGAAGTAATACTATCAAGAGATGAAGATTAAGCCCTAACTTCTCATACTAAAGGAGGAAGGAAGAGGTGTTACTTCCAGAAAGAAACTCATCAACATAAGGAGTCTCACCCCCCAAATAAATTCATACATAAAGAATCTCACCCTCCAAGGAGATTCTAGAAGTTTCAGAAAGGTCAAAGAAGAGAAAAAGATTTGTCATCCTACCAATGTTACCATGGTGACAAGATGGGACATATTGCTAAGAATTGTTCATCTAGAAGATAAGAATACAAGAAGAGAAATAAGAGGCACCATGCCCATACAGTTGAAGATGAAGAGCCACCCACAAAGATGATAAAAGAACAGATTGCAGACTATGTCTTAATCTCTGCTCTCTCAGGATCAGTGTCACCTGGTGAGGACACTTGGCTCATAGATAGTGGTGCTTCCAAGCACATGATAGGTCAAAGATACATTCTCTCTTGCCTTACAAAAAATAACTTTCCCTAGAAAGTTACACTTGGAGATGATTTCCATCACGCTATCAAAGGAGTAGGAGAATCAAATTACAAACATGATTCATGGACCCCAATGAAGATGAAGGATGTACTATATGCACCAGGTTTGAAAGAGAAATTACTTTCTATCTCAACTTTAGATAAGAAAGGCTTCAAAGTTGCTTTCATAGATGGTGAAGTTCTTATGTGGGCCAAAGGAAAAACCATGGAAGAAGCAATTGTTATTGGAAAAGAAGAAGGTGGCTTGTATGAGCTTAAAGGTCACTCAAAAGCAGCCTTGAATCATTACATTGAGAATCCATGTGAACTTTGGCATAGAATATTAGCTCACATTAACTACAAGGCATTACCATATGTAATCAAGGCAATCACAGGTCTACCAGAATTCAAGGTTGACCATGAAGGCGTGTGAAACAGATGTGCACAAGGAAAGAACATCAAGAACCCTTTCTCGAAAAGAGACAGTAAAGCAGAAGGAGCCCTATAGCTCATTCAATCAGATATATGTGGCCCAATTCCATCAACCTCCATCAGTGGGTATGTATACTATGTATATTTTATTGATGACCATTCTCACAAAACTTGGGTTTACTTTTTGAAATCAAAAGATGAAGTGTTCGGTAAATTCAAGGAATTCAAAGCCTTGATAGAGAATCTCTCTGAAAGAAATATCAAGGTACTCAGGTCATATAATGGAGGATAATACACCTCAAAATAGTTTGTAAAATTTTGTAAATATGATAGCATCAAGAGGGAGCTCACCACTCCCTACAATCCTCAACAAAATGGTGTAGCAGAAAAAAAGAACAAAACTATAATGGAAGCAGTGAAGACTATGATCCATGATCAAAATATTCCAATGCAATTATGGGCAGAAGCAACAAGAACAACAATGTATGTACATAAAATATTTTCCCATAGTGCACTTGGGTTCAAGACCCCTAAAGAGATGTTCTCCGGAAAGAATCCAGAAGTAAGCCATCTCAAAATATTTGGCTCTCCCGTATTTGTACACATTCCAAAAGAGAAGAGAACTAAGCTGGACTCTTCATGAAAGAAGGGAATATTTGTTGGATACTATGAGGTCTCCAAGGCCTTCAAAATATACATACCAAGTTACCATCATATTGAGATCAACATAGATGTAACCTTTGATGAATATTCATCACTCAACAAATCAAGAAGATGCCAACTTGAAGAAGTATATGAAGAAGAACCTGTGGCTCCCAAAGTTACAGAACCAGTGAGGGAAGTCATAACTTCCCCTGATGAGGAGATTCTACAAGATCATGACATAATAGAATCTCAAGAACCTCCCCAGATGATGATCTCCCATAAGAGAAAGCCAACCTGGGAAAGGGAACTTATTCAAGATGGAGAGAAGTATGGTGCCCCCGAAGGAACCATGAGACAAGTCAAGAAACCCAAACCATTCTCCATTTATATGACTTTTATGTGTGATCTCTTAGAGAAGGAACCTACTTGCTTTGAAGAGTCCATTCATAAGAAAGAATGGGTAGATCCCATGACATAAGAATAAAAATCCATTATAAAGAATGATGTATGGGAAATAGTTCCCAGACCGAAGAGCAAGGATGTGGTATCTTCCAAATGGCTATACAAGATAAAACATGCTGCTGATGGAAGTATTGAGAAATGTAAGCAAGGTTTGTTGCTCGTGGATTTTCTCAAAAGGAAGGCATTGACTATGAAGAAATGTTTTCTCCTGTAGCCAAATACACTTCAATCAGAACCATCATAGCCCTTGCAACTAAGATGAAGTGGAATTTACACAAAATGGACGTGAAAACAACTTTCTTAAATGGTGTCATTGAAGAAGAAGTGTATATAGAACAACCTCAATGATTTGAAGTAGAAGACAAAAAGACTCATGTATGCAAATTGAAGAAGGCTCCATATAAATTGAAACAAGCTTCTAGAGCTTGGTATGGAAGAATTGACAGTTTTCTGACGAGCTTGGGCTTTACCAAGAGTAAAGAAGATTCCAACCTTTACTTGAAGGTTATGAATGATGAGCTTGTTATATTGTTGTTGTATGTGGATGATTTATTTCTAACTGGAGAAGAAAATCTCATCATTAATTGTAAGAAGAAGCTCACTGCAGAATTTGAGATGAAAGACCTTGGCCTAATGCACTATTTTTTAGGTCTTGAGGTCTGGCAGAGCCCAGAGAATATCTTCCTTAACCAAGGGAAGAATGCAGTTGAAATATTGAAGAGGTTTGATATGTTGGAGTGCAAATCCATGAATACACCCATGGAAACAAAGTTGAAGCTCTTGGTTGACACTTAGTCAGAATTGATTGATGCTACACTGTATAGACAGATAATTGGATCATGGATGTTTCTGATGAACACCAGGCCAGGCATATGTTTTGTTGTGAACACCTTGAGTCAATTTCTGGTAGAGCCGAGACGTGTTCACCTGGTTGTTGAAAAACATGTGATGAAGTACCTTAAGGGTACATTAGATTTTGGTCTCAGTTATAATAGAGATCATGAATTCAGATTGAGTGGTTATAGCGATTCAGATTGGGCTAGAAGTGTCTCTAACAGAAAGAGCACTTCAAGATGTTATTTCAGTTCGGGGTCAGCCATGATCCCATGACAGAGTAGGAAGCAATCAAGTATTTCTCTTAGCACGTCAGAAGAAGAATAAATTGCTGCATTTTCTGCCAATTGTGAAGCCATATGGCTTCATAAATTGTTGACCGATTTATTTGATCTAGAGATGGAAGTAACCATGATTCAATGTGATAACTAGAGTTGCATAAAGATGACAGAGAACCTTGTGTTCCATGACAAGTCAAAACACATAGAAATCCGATATCGTTACATCCATGATATGGTGCAGAGAGGAGCCATAAAGCTCCAATATGTTAGCATGGATGAACAAGTTGTAGATGTGTTGACCAAGCCTCTATCTCGTGTAAATTTTGATCACTTTCAAGATAAGCTCGGTGTAGTTCGAAAGGACCTCCCTCAAAAGGGGGAGTAGTGTTGATACAAAATTTGTGCTGAATATTTATAACTTCATGTTGATGTTGTTGTGATGCCACCCTTGTGCTGAATATTTTTAGCTTCGTGCTGATGTTGTTGTGATGCCAACCTTGTGCTGAAGGTTTCTAGCTTTGTGTTGATGTTGTTGTGATGCCAACCTTGTGCTGAAGATTTCCATCTTCGTGCTGATGTTGTTGTGATGCTAGCCTTGTGCTGAATATTTCCAGCTTCATGCTAATGTTTTTGAGATGCCAGCTTTGTGATGATGTTGTTGAGATGCCAACTTCGTGATGATATTGTTGAGATGCCAACTTCATGCTGAATATTTCCAGCCTAGTACTGATGTTGGTGATGCTCTAGCCTTCGTGCTGTGATGCTGTTGTTGTTGATGATGTATCAACCTTGTGTTGTTATTGATGATGATGATGATGTATTAGTGTTATACTAATCCATGTTGATGCAGATGATGATGATGCCATTCCAGCTCCCTGCTGTGGATGATGATATTAAGGATGAGAAATTTTTTTGATGATTTATAGATATGCCAGTCAGTGTTCTAGATGCTATTGATGTTCTTGCCCTCTCTCTTTCCTGATGATGTTATATAATACCCTTCTTGTTAAGGGGGAGTGTTTAAATATTGTAACTGCAAAGAGTTTTCTATTTATTATTGAGTTATTATTCATTAGATCAACCCCCTTTTGTGGACTGATCATGTCAGTCATTATAATTAACCAAGTCCCCTTTTATGGATTGCCCAAACCCTAAATATATTGTGCAAATTAAGAAGTCAGGCCCCAGGCAAATTAAAGTGGTTTTAACCACTAAGAAGACAAGTCATCCCTGCCCAGTGAAGAGACACCTTTCCAACACCTGCTTGTTTGTATAAATAAAGGAAGCCAACGCCCCATTATCTCACTCACTCATTTGCTCATCCAGTGCACAAGTTTGGTAGCTGCAGTTGGGAGAAGAAGGAAGATAGAGGCACATTGCTCAATGTTGGATATTATATAGTGTTTGGTTTATTGTCTTGGTATTGTATTGGCTATCTATATTAAGGAAGTTTTTGCTGGGTTTTCTCCCCCATCAGGGTTTCCTAGGATAAATCTTGTGTATCTTGTGATTGTGTTTCTCTCATTGATCCTATCTATGCTATGGTTATCTAGTAAATTGAAAAGAAACCTAATAATATCTTAAACCTTAACACTTTCTTGAGTACCATGACCACATGGGAAGAATAGGGGCTGGAACTAGGATGGATAACGCCCGCTTCTAGAAATTCATGAACAATTTTCTTAATTTCATTCTTTTGGGCAAAGGGACGATGATAAAGGTGAACATCAGGAGGAAGACTGCTCAGTATGAGAGGAATGGAATGATCATGGACACCATGGGAAGGGGGAATTTCTTTGGGAGTGGTAAAAACAACTTGGTGGTGGGATAGGATAGATTGAAGGCCGGGATAAACATAGGGTATCTCAACAACATCAATGGAGTGGATTTGGGAAATAATGCAAGAATGACCCTTTTTGATAAGATTTTCCATGCGGCGGGAACTGATGATCTCAGGGGAGCCTGCTGTCATGCCTTGGAACTTATATTGTTGTTCCTCATGTTGGAATTGCATGGATAAGTCCTTAGAATCCATGAGAATGGGGTCGAGAGTGCGTAACCATTTAACACCAAGAACAATGTCACAACCATCCATGTCGATAACAAACATATGGGATTTCAGGTGATACTGACCAATTTGGAGCCGCACATTTTCACAACGTCCCCCACATTTCATGGAACCTCCATTGGGAATCATGATTTGAAACTTATTGATGACACATATGTAACAATTGACTTCTTGGGAAATGTGATGATGAATAAAATTATGGGTGCTACCACTGTCCACAAGGATGTTGACTTTCCTATTTTTAATGTAACAAATTAATTTGAGGGTCTAGGGAGCAGAGAAGTTAGTGAGGTCATTAAGTGAAATCAATGGTTCAACTTTTGGTGGATCAGAGGGTGGGGTCAGATCACATGGCGGTGGTAGCTCATCCATAGGTGAAATAACAACCTCTTCTTGAGAAAAATCCTTAGTCATGGCCATATAAATCTTCTATTCCTTACATTTGTGCCCTGGAAAATATTTGTCATCACAATTATAACAAAGACCCTTGAGTTGGTGTTCAACCATTTCGGTCCTCCTTAATTTTTGGATCTTGAGGGGAGTTGTGGTAGGGATGGAATGGGTGGGTTTAGGGTGAGGAGGAAAGGATGGTTTGTGGATATGGGAGGAGACAATCTGTTGTGCTTCCTTGGCTCATTGAGTAGCTTCCAACCAAGTATGGGGGCATTGCATGAGAACATGGGAAAATTTTTCATCTTTTAGGCCATTGAGAAGTCATTCCATGAAAAAAGCATCTGACATGCCCTCCATTCTGAAAGCCAAGTGATCAAATGCTGCGATAAAGTCTTCCACTATCCCAAACTGCTTCAACTTGGTCAAATGACCTAAATGGTGTGTGTCAAAGTCAAAGCGATCATAAATCTCTACAACAAACTGTGTCCAAGAAATATACCCTTGGATTTCCTTTTTACACCATTGCCACCATTACTAGCATTCTTGATCTAGATGTAGGATACCATAATGAAGCTTCGCAAAATCATCAGTAATGCCATGCAAAGAGAAATAATGTTCCATTTGAGTGACCCAACCGGTGGGATCCGAGACATCAAATTTTTTCACCTCAATTTTGGGAAGGTGTAGGTCTCGAGGAAGGGGGATAGTATGAGGACCTTGATAATGGGAAGAGTCATGGTATTCCTGATAGGATCTTTGTTCATAAGAGGAAGGGTTTGGGGAATGACCCATCAATTATGTTGGTTGTGGATCCTGATTATCTTCCTGATTCAGAGGTTTGTTTCAGTCATGCTTGGACCCCATTCCCTAATGGGGGGAGTTNGGGGGGGGGGATTCCCCCCCCACAACTGTCACCAGGGGGGTCCATGGGGGGGCGAAGAAGTCAAACATTGAGAAAAATTGCCTTGTAAAATATTGTAATTTCGTAGTCAATATGGACCGTTCATTATAATGTCGCAAATTTGACGGTAGAAGTTATTTTAGGGTTTTTTTCCCTATAAGGAAACCCTCTTTTATGAGGGAGTTTTATTG
>SNQJ01S0034870.1:11345-47549 GCA_010110895.2 Picea sitchensis | reverse complement strand
CAGGTCTTGTCTCACTCATAGAAAGACAGAGGAAAGGTTGTGAACAAATAAAACTTGTAAATAAGGCAAAACAATTAGGATGCAGGTCTTGTTCTACTCACAACAAAACAGAGGAAAAACTGCACCTTAAGGAATGCTTTAAATTAGCTACAGCTGAGGTAGTACTGAATTGTAACCATTACAAGCTGAAATAATGAATGTAAGGAAGAAAGAGCAGTGATGAAAACTTCAGAAACAATAATACAGGAAGAAAACGGAATTAGAAAGTGACAAAGTATAGAATCTCTTGGCTCTCTGTTCTATATTTGCTGAAAAAGAATACATTACAAACCCATCCTACCAAAAAGCTCCCGGGCTGTCCCCCCTCCCTCCGTCTTTTAAAAGAAAAATATAAAATAAATTTCTTTGAGTCCCGGGGAATGTGAAATGATTTGTCTTCTAGACTCTGCGGCTTCCAAACGCTTAGTTGAACCGTTATTAATCATTTGACTGGTGGACAAGGATTTCTGCGTGTAATCCAAGCGTTTCGTTGGAAATGATCAAAGTACAATAACTCAAATGTAGATGCTTCAGTTGCAGTAGATTTCTCAAGGAATTTGAAGGCATATGCAATTTGGAGCGAGATATATCAATGTACTGGAGATTTGTGAAATTCTCAAAGGTATTTGGAAGCATCTGTTCCAAACTTTCGCATCCATGCATTCTGATGTATTGGAGTTAATAAAGCTTTCAATGAATTAGCTACTGTAGGGTTGTGTGGTGTAGTAAGTTCATCTCCACAATATCCAACAAGTCTTTCCAGTGCTCGAGCTGATAGCACAACATGTGTATTTTTTGCAATCTGCACACTACTTCCAACACCATGGGCTTCTGTAGCTGCATTTTCTTTGGCAGTAGAGTCGTACTGTAAAAGCAACGGTAGAAGATACCACAAAACACCAGCCTTCAGTAAATTATCCTGCAACTCTGATGAGGCAGTAAGAAGTGCAATAGTCTGAAGGGCAGCATCAATGACAACATTGGCAAATTCCAATTCAGTACAATGTACAACATCTTCAACAAATCCATCACAATGAAGCATCTCAGATCGTGCACTTGGAAACTGACTAATGCATGCAAATGTTTGCATCACATTTGTCACAATTATTGCAGAAGGTTCAGTTGGCGGTGTGCTTGGCTGTACTACACCTATACACCGAGACAAAAGAGTTGCCAGTAGAGGCACACCGCCATCCTTCACAAGCTCCTCACCATTCAATGCAGAAGAGACACACGTTAACCATGTAAGCTCGGAAGCTGCTATAAGAAGAGGAGCCTGTTCAACAGAGAGGAAATTGCTATCATCTTTGTCAACTGTTACTGCATTAAGTAGCATAAGGTAACCAACATACTTAAAAGGTTGCAACACATCTCCATATCTCCTATACAATATACATTTCCCTTTCAACAGAAGCAATATCCTCCAAAGTTGTGGTCCTTGCAAGCCTTACAGTGTAGCCTGAAGTCGTTCATATGCTTTTTGAACTGCGACAAATTTCTCTCTTCCTTATGGATTTTTTTTCAGGATGATACTTCATAGCCAGCTTCCGATATTGTTGTTTGAGCTTTTCTTCATCTACACGTACAATCAACTTACCTTTGATACTTCCATCTTCTTCAAGGTCATTATTGTGCTTACCATTGGCCTCATCTCCTATCCCACTATCATCATCCAAAGAAATCTCTAATATTTTACAAGCCTCCTCTTCAGAAAGATCCATAGGTCGTCTAGTTAGCTTCTCCCGCCACATAGCCAACAGTGACTGCAGAAACTCAACATATTCGACAATTGGCCAACTTGGAAACCGTATCTCATCACAAAGGTTCCTTAGATAGTATCGATGGCACCACATCTCATCCTGCAACTTTGGATATGTTACAAGCGGCATGGGAGCATACTCATATAATGAATGAAAGTGCTGAGACAACTTCTGTGGGAAATCCCCCAGATGCAGCAGAACCTGATCAATTAAACGTTCTGCACGCAACTTGTGCATCCAAATTATCTCTGGGGTATCAGAAATCAGAAATCATGGTAGCTGCAAATGCATATGGACCACTCCGTTCAAGAACATACAACAATGACTCAAAAATCAAGAATTGAGTTACAACCTCACCATTCACACGTACAAGTATATGCCCTGGCTCTAAATGATTGTTTGGCTGGACCTCCAGGAACCACATAATCCACGATGAGCATTCTTGTCTCATCGACAGAAGAAGCCTGTCTCACAAATTGCTCAGTGTCACGCCGAAGCCCTAAACGACATGTTTCATCAAATCCCTTGTGAAGAAGGGTCATCTAAAATGTGCCTCGAGGAAAGTGTACTGCTTCCCATCCACCATTGCACTCATCCTTGCACCTCTGTAAAAATTCCAATGCCCTTACCACCCATTCCAACGGAAGAAAAATGCAGATGAACTAGAAGATTTGCTGCCAGCGTTTAGTGCAACTGCCTATCCATGACAATTAATTACTGGTGAGCCACTCGAACCTCCTTTTGTCCCTGAAGCTGCCTGCATGTAAAAGATAATGAAGTCATTGTATCCATCCGGTTGGAATAGGCATGTAGGAGGTAGGTGTTGATCTTATCGTTGTCATTAGAAGACCTCATTATTGAGCTGAAACAGAGCGACGTGGATGCGTTTCGTATAATGCTCGGCCGTCGCGTCCCATTGTTTGTCTCTGAAGAAGCCGTTGCCCCTCTTCCTCGCCTGAATGGTAACGTCTCAGTGATCATACCAATGGTAACGCCACCAACGGTCTCCCCCGAAAGTCTGGCCGAATTTCCAGTCTGAAGGAGCAGCGTTATTTGAAACAACTGTCCGAGAATCAATTGACTGCAAGTTTTGGATTTCCGTTTCCAACTCATGTATTTTTGGTAAACTTTTAGACATAGCCATGTCTCCAGCAGAGGTTGGAATTAAACTCTTATCAGTCTTGATAGTTTCAGATTTTAAATTACTAATTCGACCAACTGTTTCTCCTTTGTATCTTGCTTATTATTCTCAACAATTTACTATGAAGACGCCATGAAGCTTGCATTTTCCACATAAAACTTGCATTCCAAACCCAATGATATTGAGTCGGGAACATCTGGACATTGTACACTTGCATGCCTCTCCTAAGTAATGGGGAAAAAATGATCCTGTTCTGCAGATATCATTTCCTTAGAAAAGTCGTATCGTTTATTCCAGCATAGAACAAAAAACACGCTCTTTATGTACACCTGGCACAGTACATAAATTGAGTCTGTCCGTCTGAGGCTAGACATATTTTCCAAAGATATTCAAACTGATATTGTTCAACAGAGTATTCCCTGTTAAAATATTCTTCAGAGTAGCACCCGAAAGTTTTACTATCCTCCTAAGAAGTTATAAAAAATTCCATACTATGACATATTACAGATCTAAAAATATGTCTACGATCCCACAGATCTAAATCAAAAAACAACATATTTTCTTGACTTGCAGACCTAGCAGTGCCATCTGACACATCCTCAATATGAAAATGCCCCTCTAGTAAGAGAATACTTGCTTTTGTATGGCTCCAGATATTTCAACTGTTTCCACATACACAAGATCCTTGAAATGCCTTCTTCATGCCTTGGGCGACACAGTCAATTTTGATATATGTTACAACACTATCTATGCTATGGTTATCTGGTAAATTGAAAAGAAACCTAATAATAGCTTAAACCTTAACACTTTCTTGAGTACCATGACCACATGGGAAGAATATGGGCTGGAACTAGGATGGATAACACCCGCTTCTAGAAATTCATGAACAATTTTCTTAATTTCATTCTTCTGGGCAAAGGGATGACGATAAAGGTGAACATTGGGAGGAAGACTACTCAGTATGAGAGGAATGGAATGATGATGGACTCCATGGGAAGGGGGAATTTCTTTGGGAGTGGTAAAAACAACTTGGTGGTGGGATAGGATAGATTGAAGGCCGTGATACACATAGGGTATCTCAACAACATCAATGGAGTGGATTTGGAAAATAATGCAAGAATGACCCTTTTTGATAAGCTTTTCTATGCGGCGGGAACTGATGATCTCAGGGGAGCCTGCTTTCATGCCTTGGAACTTATATTGTTGTTCCTCATGTTGGAATTGCATGGATAAGTCCTTAAAATCTATGAGAATGGGGTCGAGAGCGCGTAACCATTTAACACCAAGAACAATGTCACAACCATCCATGTCGATAACAAACATATGGGATTTCAGGTGATACTGACCAATTTGGAGCCGCACATTTTCACAATGTCCCCCACATTTCATGTAACCTCCATTGGGAATCATGATTTGAAACTTATTGATGACACATATGTAACAATTGACTTCTTGGGAAATGCGATGATGAATAAAATTATGGGTGCTACCACTTTCCACAAGGATGATGACTTTCCTATTTTTAATGTAACAAATTAATTTGAGGGTCTAGGGAGCAGAGAAGTTAGTGAGGTCATTAAGTGAAATCAACGGTTCAACTTCTGGTGGATCAGAGGGTGGGGTCAGATCAGAGGGTGGGGTCAGATCAGATGGCGGTGGTAGCTCATCCACAGGTGAAATAACAACCTCTTCTTGAGAAAAATCCTTATTCATGGCCATATAAATCTTCGATTCCTTACATTTGTGCCCTGGAAAATATTTGTCATCACAATTATAACAAAGAACCTTGAGTTGGTGTTCAACCATTTCGGTCCTCCTTAATTTTTGGATCTTGAGGGGAGTTACGGTAGGGATGGAATGGGTGGGTTTAGGGTGAGGAGGAAAGTATGGTTTGTGGATATGGGAGGAGACAATCTGTTGTGCTTCCTTGGCTCATTGAGTAGCTTCCAACCAAGTATGGGGGCATTGCATGAGAACATGGGAAAATTTTCATCTTTTAGGCCATTGAGAAATCATTCCATGAAGAAAGCATCTGACATGCCCTCCATTCTGAAAGCCAAGTGATCAAATGCTGCGATAAAGTCTTCCACTATCCCAAACTGCTTCAACTTGGTCAAATGACCTAAATGGTGGGTGTCAGAGTCAAAGCGATCATAAATCTCTGCAACAAACTGTGTCCAAGAAACATACCCTTGGATTTTCTTTTTACGCCATTGCCACCATTACTAGCATTCTTGATCTATATGTAGGATACCATAATGAAGCTTCGCAAAATCATCAGTAATGCCATGCAAAGAGAAATAATGTTCCATTTGAGTGACCCAACCGGTGGGATCCGAGCCATCAAATTTTTTCACCTCAATTTTGGGAAGGTGTAGGTCTCGAGGAAGGGGGATAGTATGAGGACCTTGATAATGGGAAGAGTCATGGTATTCCTGATAGGATCTTTGTTCAGAAGAGGAAGGGTTTGGGGAATGACCCATCAATTATGTTGGTTGTGGATCCTGATTATCTTCCTGATTCAGAGGTTTGTTTCAGTCGTGCTTGGACCCCATTCCCTAATGGGGGGAGTTGGGGGGGGGATTGCCCCCCCACAACTATCACCAGGGGGGTCCAGGGGGGGGCGAAGAAGTCAAATATTGAGAAAAATTGCCTTGTAAAATATTGTAATTTCGTAGTCAATATGGACCGTTCATTATAATGTCGCAAATTTGATGGTAGAAGTTATTTTAGGGTTTTTTTTCCCTATAAGGAAACCCTCTTTTATGAGGGAGTTTTATTGTGGTTGTGTATGTGAGTGATTTGTATTCTGAGAGTGAAGACTGTGAGAGAAATAAGAAGAAGTTAAAAAGGAAGGACCTGACAGTTTCTCTGGTGGACGTAGCCCACACTGGGTGAACCACATATATGTGTCTCTATTTTATTGTGTATCTTATTTGTTTTATTTTATTGCTCCGTGATCCTGTTTTTCTAACATCTCGTAACACAGCGAAAGGTAACTCGTTGGAAAAGAGGGTTCCTAGTTTGAGTGGGAACTATGGAGGAAGATGGAAAGTTTAGGGTCGAGAAATTTAATGGCCAAAACTACCAGTTTATATGGAATATGCAGATGGAGGATTATTTATATCAGAAGTATTTTCCTACCATTGGGTGAAATAACAAAGAAGCCGACGACCATGAAGGACAAAGAATGGGAGGTTCTTGACAAAAAGGGACTAGGAACGATACGACTGAGCCTGGCAGCATTGGTGGCCTTCAATATTTCAAAATAAAAAACAACTAAGGGGTTGATGGACGCATTGGATAAATCGTATGAAAAACCCTAGGTGTCCAATAAGGTATTTCTAATGAAACAATTATTTAATATGAAGATGTCAGAAGGTGGGTCTGTTGCAGATCATTTAAATGAATTTAATACATTTACTAATAAACTAAGTTCTGTAAAAGTGGACTTTGATGATGATGTTAGGGCTCTTATAATCATGTGCTCATTGCCAGAAAGATGGAATGGCTTGGTCATGGCTGCAAGTAACTCTATCTCTGGTTCAAACACACTAAAATTTGATGATGTTGTTGGTGTTATCCTTAGAGATTAAATGCGACGAAAAAACACAGGTGAGACATCGAGTAACGTGTTAAACACAGAGAACAGGGGAAGACAAAAGGATAGAGGAAAGGGCTCAGGGAACCACATGAATTCTATGAAGGGAAGGTCCAAATCTATACTAGGAAAGATAGAGTGTTGGAATTGTGGGAAGAAAGGATATCTGAAGAAAGACTGTAGAGATCCAAAGAAACAAAGAGATGGACAACGAGAAAAAAATCAGGAAGCAAATGTAAGAGGTGATGTGTTACAATATGCTTTGATTCTTTCTGTAGATAATATTTCCAAGTCTTGGGTAATATATTTAGGGGCTTCATTTCATGCCACACCTCATAGGAAACATTTTCTAGATTATGTTCAAGGTGATTTTGGACAGGTTCATTTGGGTGATGATGCACCATGCAAAATTGTTGGAATGGGTAAGGTACAAATAAAGCAAAAGAATGGAAACCAATAGTTGTTGAAAGAGGTAAGACATGTTCTAGATCTAAGGGAAAATATAATTTCAATAGGGCAGTTGACAAGTGAAGGTTTTATATCCATATTTACATATAAGGCGTCGAAGGTCACCAAAGGATCACTAATGATAGAAAAATGAGAGAAGGTAGGTATTGTATTTATGTACTGGTAATACTGATTCTTCTATCTCTTTAGCTTCTACATGAGTGGATACAACACTTTGGAATCATAGGTTTGGACACATGAGTGAGAAGGGGATGCAAATACTTCACAAAAGCAATTTGTTTCCAGATCTTAAACAAATTGTGATATGTGGCCAAGGCATACTACCTAAAATTTTAGAAGGGATGCTATATATAAAGGGAATAAAAGTGGGAGGAGAGGTACATAAAGAATACACGTAGCTCCAAAGAAGGAGGTAACATTTAAGGATGCTAATTTGGAGAAGCCTATAGTCACAATTAAAGATGAGACTTAGAAGGCCCAAGAATATAACTAGGCCTAAGTTTCTGGAAAAAATGAGAAGCTCCTAGTAACCCACCTATCAAATTCCACCCTGGACAAACCCCATGCTAGTACCAAATCCCGGGATATAGTCTTTGTAGGGAACCCTATTTTTTATATGAAATATGAATTCAATAATATCAAAATATACATGCTTCTATATGAAGTTTTCAAAATTCTTGTCCATAGACGTGAGGTATCAAATTTTTCCAGGGGTTAGAGAATAGCCATGGGTGTAACATTCCCAAGCTAGAACCTTTGAGAAAAAAAGTCTAGTCCCACCCGAAAATATGATGGTTCTGCAAGATGAAATCCCCCTACAAGATTACCTAATTAACCTCTAATATGTTTCCCACAATATTGTGATGGAAAATATACAATATGGGAGAGACAACCTTACCCCACCTTTCTATATAAATTTGGAGCTCCAAAATATTCACCTACATAATTTCCTATATGAGTCAAGATATTCACATTCCTTGATGTCCTTGGATATAAGGGAGAAGTTACGATTGGATATCACAAGGACGTATACATACCTTTATTCCTTTGAGTCTAAGAGGGTCCAGTTTAGCAATAATCAAAGGCAAATGGTGGTAATATTGGTCCAAACCCAAATAAAATTTGTCATGATGGATGCGGTAGTTATTGATGCTCACTCTAATTATGGCATGTTATTATCAAGGCACTAGGGGACTTTTGTGAGAGGTAGTATCCAATTTGACCTACCTTTTATACCATACTTAGATTTAAGGGTGAAAATAAGAGCTTATATATAGAGCCTAACATGACCTAGACCCTTTCAAATCCAAAAAAAATTCCAACTTCCATTTCTACACTTATTATAGTTTTGATAATTTCCTCCTCACCTATGAGTTATCCCCTATGGAAGGATATAAGAATATGATATTTTAGGAATAAAATCTTACTCCTCAAGCCTTTGGACCCTAATATTTGATGGATCATGCAATGAAAATGGAAATGGGGTAGGGTTCCTCTAGGTATCCCCCGAGGGAAAGGAGTTCCTCTATGGTTTCAAGTTGGAATTAGAGTGCACCAACAATGTGGTAGAATATGAGGCTCTAATTTTAGAACTAGAAATATCAAGAAAAATGGGATTCAAACTCCTCAAAATCTTTGGATATTTTGACCTAGTAGTAAACCAAATAAGGGAGACATGTCAAATGAGACACCTAAGGCTAAAATAATAGTGAAATCATGAAGTCAGGACATGTTTGGAAACTTGAATATTACTTCCATCCCTAGAGAAGCCAACTGCATAGTAGATAATTCGGCTAAGTTAGTTGTCAAGTTCATCCCTCCTAATTTAGATAAACTATCTTATTCCATCAAAATTATGCACTTTCCAACTATCCCTAATAATATTAAGAGATGGCAAGTGTTTGAAGATGATGCTCAGATTGAAAGATTATTGAACATGGTAGATGAGTACACAAACATGAATATTGATTTAGATGGGGAAGACTAAGAAGGTGAGTTGGACACATTCCATTCATCCAACCATTTTTCCCTTGACATGATTGGAGGGCAAAGAGTTATTCAACTAAAATAAAACTCTATCCTTAGGGGCCTACTGCCTTTGGAGAAATTGTTTGATTCAAATGATGTGAGTTTGAATACTTTTATAAAGCTACAATTAGTAGAAGGAGGACTATAAATTAGGCATAGGGGTAGACCATAAATTCACCATGTTGTTAAAGACCCTATCTCTTTTTGAAAAACAAGAGTACATCAAATTATTGTGAAAATTTAAGGATGCTTTTTCATGTAGATATGAATACCTGAAGACGAACAATCCATCCTTCTTTCAACACTAGATTCCTCTCAAGGAAGGTTTTGATTCTTTCAAGAAAAAGTATAGGCAATCAAATCCCCTTTTGTACCATCTCATATAGAAAGAAATCAAGAAAATGTGTGACTCAAAAATCATCATTCTATTGATAGGGAAAATTGCCCAACATTAGCAACATGGGTTTAACCTAGAAAAGAGGCCCAATTAGAATATTCCTTGTTTTGTATGGAAAAACCCTTGGGATTAATGGCCCAACAACCTTTCATTGATATTTAATATATTTTTATGGTTTTCTTGAAATCATGAAAATAAATAAAAATGTCTTACTATTTTACTATGAATAAGATGAAATTCAAAACATTAAACTACAACTATTCTAATGTGACTAGTGAAATAAACATATGTAAAATTTACTCCGAACTTGATTCTCTAGGCTTTAGAAGTAATTCCAAATCATTAAAGAAACATATTAATAGATATAATGAAACTCTATAAACAATAATATTTAATGAAACTACACATTGTAGTTTTACATCCAATAAAATTGAAACATTTATGAAAGAAAATATGAAGAAGAAACATTAAATATGTTTGCAAAATAATATATAACATGTAAAATATCCTTTATAGTACATACCGCATTTGTTGCAAAATATAGAATAGTGTAAGACTCACAACATGTAAGAACAATATTTATGTAGAAAAGCTTTGGCCAAAACTGGCTTCTTAATATTCACAATATAAATAAATAGTTCTTACAAAAAGTGTCAAGCAAAAAAAATCCCTTTCATTATCTCTATTTCTCCTATTTATATACTATGATAATTAGGTACAATAACCAACTTAACATTCTAATAAACCTAAGTGCTTATATTATGATAGTTAGTTACAATAACTAATTTCATATTCTAACAAGGGAAATAGATGCAAAGTAGATAGTCCCCGCCTCTTTAAAAATCTAAGCCTTTGTATGCAAAATGTAATTAAATATTCTTAGATGCTATTTTTAAGAGTTTCAAAATGCAATTATTGGCGTTATATTAGTTTTTGCAATCCTCTGATTTCTATCTCTATGCATCACTTGAATTAAGGGGATATTGTGCATTTCCAGTTGGAAAGTTTCTTTGTAACAACCCTATCCTATAACAACCACAAATTAGTAAATTGTTATTACAACATGATCAACAATTCCCTCAGCAATAATTCCACCCAAACCCACAGAAATTTACAAGATATGCCATTATCCATATGCAGATTTATAAGCACTGAAAAATTCACCATGTAATTTAGATAAATTTAAATGTTTTTGAAGATGGCAACGTATATCTTACTATGTTGCATGTTTGCACCAATGACTAGAGTTTCAAACCCAATAGAGTAATGTTCCTTAAACAAAATAAGTTCAGAGATAGACAAAAAAAACTGCAGCCATTACACTTCAGAAATCCAGATACATATAATGATTTCCTCTCTGTTTATTTTCTTTCAAAACAACTAAAAGAGACATTGGTAACAATTTGATTTTATGATCTTCATATTTAAGATCTAATACCAATTTTATATTATGATCTTGATATTTAAGATCTCCATTATTAGGATTTTTATACAGATAAATAACCACCAAGGTTAAAACCCCCTATATAACCACCAAGGTTCAAACACCCTATAGACACATTTTCCCCTTGTGGGGTGTCTCACCTGGGTAAGGGAAATCTCTTCTCTGCTTAAGCAGGTCGTTCCTTGGAGATTGAATTAGGAGAAAAACCAGGGCACATTTGGAGGAAAAGATACCCCAGTCGTAGCATCTTAGTCAAAGTGTTATAGTCCATTGTACTATTACTATTATGGGGAAGGGCACATTTTCCGATGTTATAAACGTGAAGCATGTTTTAATAAAATGTGAATAGGTAATTCTGAATATATTTGTACTCAACAGGGCATTGAGAACCCAGACACAAAAATTACGATATATCCCATAGTAACAAAAACCACCAAATAAATAATTTAGCTTTAGAAACCCAAAAATACAACCATTGTTCTGAAAATAAAATATCTTAATGCTCTATGCCATGTTTTCATGCATGGATTCCATTACTCTTTAACATATCACAATTCCATTTCTCCCTATAAATTATATATTTCAAAGCATCAAAAGGAAAATTACGGAAAATAAAGCTTCAACAACAATGACCTTAACCCTAATAAGATCATACATAGCATGCCTTCATGGAATAAACCCCAAGAGCCTCCAATACTTTGAACACCTAAATGTCTTATATCAAATAAAAACAACATACCTCTAGGCGTTTATGTTACATGTATTAAAAAAAAAGAAAAATCAAAGGATATTAGTTGGGACTAAGGAGATGAGAAAAACTAGGCATGGGCTCCGAAATCATGCCGATAATGATAACCATGGAAATGAACCCATAGTGGGCCACTGTCTTGGCCTTATTCATCATTTGGTCCATTCTTTTAAATCTTTAGTGGTGACTCTCCATTAAAGTTGTCCTGACCTTCTTCATGACCCATGTGGTCCATTCTTTGACAACTTTAACGACGAATCTTTGACAACTATAGTCCATTGCAATATTACCATTACATGTTTCATAAAATTGTGGCGATCATGCAATTTACTCATTAATTGACAACTATGTCCTCCCTTGTATTGAATGCAACTTTGGGATGTTGCGGTTGTATACATTGCAACTATTTATGACATGCATAAAGTAAATATATAGAAAAGAAGAAAAAACATTATTTATACAAACACATGCTACTTGTTTTCATAAAGTTTTTTCTTCCTCACAAGTGCGTGTCTTTTCACTCAACCACGTGGGAAGATTTGGTGGACACATTGGCCTATAAACTATCTCAGCTTCCTATACTGCATTCCTTAGGCCACGACCATGGTGGCTTGGGACCTGCTGTGGAACAGAAGACACCAGTTAGCCGGTGAAACCCCTAGAATCTTGGTAGCCGTATAGTAATGGGCTCGCTCGACTCATATATATTCTCATGATAGGGCGATCATGTTCTGTTCACTGTACTCCCTAGCTATCACTGCATTTTAGAATATTTAATATGCCCCAGATGATGGTTATGGAGTAATATGGCTGGGGGGATTCTATTCACCTTACACGACCATGAACTTCAACAAGTGCTCTTCTCTATATCCAGTAATGTCGCCGCTGTCACTTCCATGCTATTTTGCATGTCCACATGGCCACTGTCCACACGACCACTAAGGTCCTTTCCCTCGTCTTCAGTGCTCAAGTGTAATAGTTCCATATTGTTTCTTGTAGCGGCTTGGACACCTAGGCTAATGAGTTTCGATCCAGTATCTGTCGTTCTTGATGCTAGTAATTTTTATTCTCTTTTCAAGTGAGTTTCTTTCTATCGTGGAGGAGTGGCTACTTTGTACAAATTTTAAAACTAATTAAAACAATTCATTCCTCACTAGACCCCATGAAAAAATAGAGCTTCTCTCCATATTATTTCTTCATGTATTTGTCTTATGGCGATTGTTTGGGCATGTTTCCAATTATTTTCTGGCCAATAGAGCTTCTCTCCATATTATTTCTTCATGTATTTGTCTTATGGCGATTGTTTGGGCATGTTTCCAATTATTTTCTGGCCCTGTCAAACATATTTCTCCAACGCTGATCACAATAATTCATACTAACAAAGAAAGACAAAAGCAGTCCTAGCAAAACACATATGTATGGAATATTTTGCATTCACACAGACAAAAAGTTTGTTTTTCTAATTAGGCAACCAATCTTATCAACAACACAAAGCCTCTTTGCAATAGAATGGAAAAGTTCCCATGATGTATTTTTCTATGACTAGTATTGACAACACTGTCACATGGGTTGTATTTAGGAATCAGTTGCCACGCCAAGGACCCACTCAGTTTTAACGCGATTCAATGTTTTGGTTTTTTTATTTTTCTTGAGTTTGTTCTCCTCCCTACCAGTTTGCACAATTGTTGTCACTTAGGTAATATTTTTCAGATTTAGATATGGCTCACAATTTGTTTTACAAGAAAATCTAGTCCATGTCGGTTACTTACAAGAAAATCTAGTCCATGTCGGTTATTTTGTTGATAGAAATACATTGAAAATCTATACTCTCTAAATTATTTTTGAGGTTAGTTATATGAATAGACATGACACAAACAACAATTCAAACAACAATTTAAAGTAACCTACATAATTTGCTTGGAACCGACACCTGATATCACCCCAGGCGCAAGTAATTTGCAGAATTTGTTTGGAACTGATGCTTGATATTACCCTGGGTGCAAGCAATTTGCAAAATTTTCTTGGAAACGATGCTTGATATCACCTTGGGCACGTAGTGGTAAGTTTATAATCATCTAGATTACCCATAATCAGTGAAACACATTCATGTAATGATGTTTGGATTTAAATAGTTTGTGTTAGGGAAAACAAGAGGAAAATTATCCGTTCTACGAGTACATTACATGGAAAACCCAAATTTGCAGTTCCTTATTTACTTCACACTTTCATAGTCTTGGTCCCCTCTTTAGCGAAATCTACATTTTGTATAATATTTCACATTCCATTATAGTTTTTCTTAACCAAAAGATTAAGTTGTTAGTCATGCTTAAACACATTTAAACTCATATATGCAACCCTATAATGGTATCGTACATCCTAATTACATCTCACAACTTAAAATACAACGTTAATAACCTTCAGAAGTTGTATATGCAACTGACTCAATGTATAATAATAGGTAGGTATTTAATCCATTATGCTCTTAGTGCTTTCAATCATATTGGCAAGTGCATACTAAGCATTCTGGACGAGAGTTTAATGTTGTTCATGGTGATTCTGATTTTGGTTTTTGAATTTTTGATCTAGTTATTGATTTTCATGTTTGTAGTTTTTGTTATTAATATGAAATGATTAGGCTGCTAAAGCTCTAGAGTGTTAGGGGATTGATTTAAGAAAACATAATTTAAGGAAAAGAAAATTGATACCATGTAGTAATACTACTATACATTGGTAGAAAGGTTCCACTTCCTTTTTCCTATGGCTGTATCCTTTTTCAATGAATCTTTCCTCTATCTTCCCCTTGTGAAAGTACGAGTGATGCCTATGTATCTCGCGTGTTTAATGAAAACTTGATTTGTCAACTAGTAAAATAGAAATTTCACAATATGAGCTATTAGTTTCTTGCAAACAATATGAAGTAGTTTGTAATTATCATATGATTTTCAAGCATGCAATTGAGAATATTTTTCTATATGGGAAAAATAATCCTTAAATAAGATCAGGAGCACATGGAAAAAATACCTGAAAAATCTACTTTTGAACAATTGTTTTTCATTGTAAAAGGCCAAATCATTGATGCAAAACTCTGGTATGAACACATAGCGCTTAGATTTCGCCTACCGAGCTACAACTTCAATACTCGCAGGGAGCAGCTAGCAACTGCAGATGATTTAGGTAGGAAGATTGAATGCACAATTCGGTGAAATATTCAACAAATATCTCATCGCCTTGCCCTCACAGCTTACATATTGCATGCATGTGTGCACCCACTGGTATGATGTTTGTCTTGACATGCAGAAGCAACATAAGAAGTGTTAGTAGAGACAATTTTTTATTGTTAAATTAATTTAAAATCTTGACAATTACATAAAATAAATTGGCACATACCATAGATAACTAAATCAAATCATGGCTTATTAACCAATAAAAAATTCCATAATTTCAATTGAAAAAATAAAATAAATAATTTCATTCTTAAAAAAATTGAAATAATAAACGATTTAAAAAAAAACTTATAATATTTGGAGGAAAACGTTGTTCAAGTGAATTAATATGGAGTGAGAGCTATAGTCTTTCTCCAAAGCGCACTTATTAATGCAACATAAGGGACCAAGTAATACCCATTCGACTATCATTGACCGTGAGGTGGTTACTATGGTCCCTCCTGGAGGCATGGACTAATAAACCTAACTGCTTGATGGACTAGGTGATTTTTTCTTATCTAAGCCTTTGTAAATTTTTTCCCATTGTTCAAATAAATGTTTACATAGTTTGATTTGAGGAAAAATATGTTGATTGAGTAAGTCCCACAAAATAGATAATTGCTTAGAAAACCTTTTTATGTGTTTATCTATTTTGGGAAAATATAGTTGGATGTGAACCACATCTTTTGTTTCTTTTGTCAAAAAGGTCTTTAGGTGACTTTTATTCAACAAGGAAATATTTTGAATGTTGATACTTCTTTGCTGGAGCATTTTATCATTGGAATCTATCATTTGATATGTTAGGAGAATATCCTCTGGTGGACTGAAGGATGGAAATTTGAACTCTTCTATAACATATTCAACATGCTACCCACTCATTTTCCAAGTGTCTGTGGGCCTATTGAGACACCTCATGCCAATAACTGAGTCCTTTTCCAATTTCAAACATGTCTTAATGTTTTAAAAATTGAATATTAGGAGGATCTATAGTAATATATTTTTGCATTTTTTTTCGTGGAATCAAATTGATATTATGTTCTTTCTTGTGTGACTTGCCAAGGTTGAGTTTCTTTATATAAAATTGACATCTTGACACTTAACCTTGTAGTTGGGAAGTCTTCTTATATAACTTTCACTTGATATTTGCATTTGCTACATATTCTTCAAGGGCATACTCAATGAAATATGTCACCATTCCTAAATATGATTTGCAATGTTTGACTTGATTTTCTAGGAGTGCTATTGTATTTTTGTACTTATAGATATATTTCTTATTATGAACCAAGCACCTTGAAAATGACAAAGAGTCAATTAATACAATCCACTTCGAAGGGTGTTATACCACAATTTTCCACACCATTTTCATTGTGAGATGGATTAGTCCTTGTCCTTGACTTGCAAGCCCAAACCTAAACCCTTTCAAATCCAAAAAAAATTCCAACTTCCCTTTCTACACTTATTATAGTATTGAGAATTTCCTCCTCACCTATGAGTTATCCCCTATGGAAGGATACAAGAATATGGTATTTTAGGAATACAATCTTACTCCTCAAGCCTTTGAACCCTAATATTTGATGGATCATGCAATGAAAATGTTAATGGGGTAGGGTTCCTCTAGGTATCCCCCGAGGGAAAGGAGTTCCTCTATGGTTTCAAGTTAGAATTAGAGTGCACCAACAATGTGGTAGAATACGAGGCTCTAATTTTAGAACTAGAAATATCAAGAAAAATGGGCTTCAAACTCCTCAAAATTTTTAGATATTTTGACCTAGTAGTAAACCAAGTAAGGGAGACATGTCAAATGAGACACCTAAGGCTAAAACAATAGTAAAATCATGAAGTTCAGGACATGTTTGGAAACTTGAATATTACTTCCATCCCTAAAGAAGCCATCTGTATAGTAGATAATTCGGCTAAGTTAGTTTTCAAGTTCATCCCTCCTAACTTAGATCAACTATCTAATTCCATCAAAATTATGCACTTGCCAACTATCCCTAATAATATTAAGAGATGGCAAGTGTTTGAAGATGATGCTCAGATTGAAATATTATTGAACATGGTGGATGAGTACACAAACATGAATATTGATTTAGATGGGGAAGAATAAGAGGGTGAGTTGGACACATTCCATTCATCCAACACCCTTGACATGATTGGAGGGCAAAGAGTTATTGAAATAAAATAAAACTTTATCCTTAGGGGCCTACTGCCTTTGGAGAAATTGTTTGATTCAAATGATGTGAGTTTGAAGACTTTTATAAAGCTACAATTAGTAGAAAGAGGACTATAACTTAGGCATAGGGGTAGACCATAAATTCACCATGTTGTTAAAGACCCTATCTCTTTTTGAAAAAGAAGAGTACATCAAATTATTGTGACAATTTAAGGATGCTTTTTCATGTAGATATGAATACTTGAAGAGCTACAATCCATCCTTCTTTCAACACCAGATTCCTCTCAAGGAAGGTTTTGATTCTTTCAAGAAAAAGTATAGGCAATCAAATCCCCTTTTGTACCCTCTCATATAGAAAGAAATCAAGAAAATGCGTGATTAAAAAATCATCATTCTATTGATAGGGAAAACTGCCCAACATTAGCAACAGGGGTTTAACCTAGAGAGGAGGCCCAATTAGAATATTCCTTATTTTGTATGGAAAAACCCTTGGAATTAATGGCCCAACAAGCTTTCAATGATATTTAATATATTTTTATGATTTTCTTGAAATCATGAAAAGAAATCAAAGTGTATTAGTATTTTACTATGAATAAGATGAAATTCAAAACATTAAACTACAACTATTCAAATGTGACTAATGAAAGAAACATATGTAAAATTTACTGTGAACTTGATTCTCTAGGCTTTAGAAGTAAATCCAAATCATTAAAGAAACAAATTAATAGATATAATGAAACTTGATAAAGAATAATATTTAATCAAACTACACATTGTAGTTTTACATTCAATAAAATTGAAACATTTATGAAAGAAAATATGAAGAAGAAACATTAAATATATTTGCAAAATAATATGTAACATGTAAAATAATAAGAAACTTTAACGACGGATCTTTGACAACTATAGTCCATTGTAATATTACCATTACATGTTTCATAAAATTGTGGCGATCATGCAATTTACTCATTAATTGACAACTATGTTCTCCCTTGTATTGAATGCAACTTTGTGATGTTACAGTTGTATACATTGCAACTATTTATGACATGCATAAAGTAATTAGATAGAAAAGAAGAAAAAACATTATTTATACAAACACATGTTACTTGTTTTTCATAAAGTTTTCTTCCTCACAAGTGCGAGTCTTTTCACTCAACCACCTGGGAAGATTTGGTGGACGCATGGGCTTGGAAACTATCTCAACTTCCTATACTACATTCCTTAGGCCACACCCATGGTGGCTTGTGACTTGCTGTGGAACAAAAGGCACCAGTTAATCGGTGAAACCCCTAGAATCTTGGTAGCAGTATAATTCTGGGCTTGCTCGACTCATATATATTCTCATGACAGGGTGATCATTTTCTGTTCACTATACTCCCTAGCTATCACTGAATTTTAGAATATTTAATATGCCCCAGATGATGGTTATGGAGTAATATGCCCGAGGGGGATTCTATTCACCTTACAGGACCACGAACTTCAACAAGTGCTCTTCTCTATATCCAGTAATGTTTCCAGTGTCACTTCCATGTTATTTTTCATGTCCACATGGCTACTATCCACACGACCACTGAGGTCCTTATCCCCATCTTCGTACTCAAGTGTAATAGTTCCATGTTGTTTCTTGTTGCGGCTTGGATGCCTGGGCTAATGAGTTTCGATCTAGGATCTGGAATTGTTGATGCTAGTAATTTTTATTCTCTTTTCAAGTGAGTTTCTTTCTGTTATGGAGGAGTGGCTGCTTTGTACAAATTTTAAAACTAATTAAAACAATTCATTCCTCACTAAACCCCATGAAAAAATAGAGCTTCTCTCCATATGATTTCTTCCTGTATTTGTCTTATGGAAATTGTTTGGGCATGTTTCCAATTATTTTCTGGCCTGTCAAACAAATTTCTCCAGCGCTAATCACAACAGGTCATACTAACAAAGAAAGACAAAAGCAGTCCTAGCAAAACACATCTGTATGGAATCTTTGGCATTCACATAGACAAAAAATATGTTTTTCTAATGAGGCAACCAATCTTATACACAACACAAATCCTGTTTGCAATAGAATGGAAAAGTCCCCATGATGTATTTTTCTATGACTAGTATTGACATGGGTTGTATTTAGGAATCAATAGCTGTTAGTCACATGGATCCAATTCTAAATGCAAAACATGATTATGAATTTTTTGGTTTTTTTTTTTTTTCTCTGAGTTTGTTTCCTCCTACTCTTACCAGTTTGCACAATTGTTGTCACTTAGGTAATATTTTCCAGATTTAGATATGGCTCACAGTTTTTTTTACAAGAAAAGCTAGTCCATGTTAGTTATTTTGTTGATAGAAATACATTGAAAATCTATACTCTCTAAATTATTTTTGAGGATAGTTATATGAATAGACATGACACGAAAAACAATTCAGACAACAATTTAAAGTAACATGCATATTTTTCTTGGAACCGACACTTGATATCACCCTGGGCGCAAGTAATTTGTAGAATTTGTTTGGAACTGACGCTTGATATCACCCTGGGTGAAATTAATTTGCAAAATTTGATTGGAACCGATGCTTGATATCACCTTGGCCACGTAGTGGTAAGTTTATAATCATCTAGATTACCCATAATTAGTGAAACACATTTATGTAATGATGTTTGGATTTAAATCGTTTGTGTTAGGGAAAACAAGAGGAAAATTATATATGCAACCCTAGAATGGTATCAGACATCCTAATTACATCTCACAACTTAAAATAACACATTACTAACCTTCAGAAGTTGTATATGCAGCTGAATCAATGTATAATAGGTAGGTATTTAATCCATTATGCTCTTAGTGCTTTCAATCATATTGGCAAGTGCATACTAAGCATTCTGGACGAGAGTTTAATGTTGTTCATGGTGATTCTGATTTTGGTTTTTGAAGTTTTGATCTAGTTATTGATTTTCATGTTTGTAGTTTTTGTTATTAATATGAAATGATTAGGCTACTAAAACTCTAGAGGGTTAGGGGATTGATTTCAGAAAAAATAATTTAAGGAAAAGAAAATTGATACCATGTAGTAATACTATTATACATTGGTAGAAATGTTTCACTTCCTTTTTCCTATGACTGTATCCTTTTTCAATGAATCTTTCCTCTATCTTCCCCTTGTGAAAGTACGAAGTACTAGTGATGCCTATGTAGCTCGCGTGTTTAATGAAAACTTGACCTGAAAACTAGTAAAATAGAAATTTCACAATATGAGCTATTAGTTTCTTGCAAACAATATGAACTAGTTTGTAATTATCAGCTGATTTTCAATTAGTTTCTTGCAAACAATATGAATTAGTTTGTAATTATCATTTGATTTTCAAGCATGTAATTGAGAATATTTTTCTATATGGGAAAAATAATCCTTAAATAAAATTAGGAGCACATGGAAGAAATACCTGAAAAATCTACTTTTGAACAATTTTTTTTCATTATAAATGGCCAAATCAGTGATGCAGAACTCTGGTATGAACACATAGCGCTTGGATTTCACCCAACGAGTTACATCTTAAATACTCCCTGGGAGTAGCTACAAATGAGTAGGGTAGGAAGATTGATGCACAATCCGGTGAAATATTCAACAAATATCTCATCGCCTTGCCCTCATAGCTTGCATATTGCATGCATGTGTGCACCCACTGGTATGATGTTTGGCTTGACATGCAAAAGCAATGTTAGTAGAGACAATTTTTTTTATTTTTAAATTAATTTAAAATCTTGACAATTACATAAAATAAATTGGCACATACCATGGATAACTAAGTCAAATCATGACTTATTAACCAATAAAAATTTCCATAATTTCAATTGAAAAAAAATAAAAATTATTTCTTAAATTTTTTTTGAAATAATAAATGATTTAAAAAAAACATATAATATTTGGAGGAAAACGTTGTTCAAGTGAATTAATATGGAGTGAGAGCTATAGTCTTGCTGCAAAGAACACCTATTAATGCAACATAAGGGACCAAGTAATACCCAGTCAATTATCGTTGACCGTGAGGCGGTTGCTATAGTCCCTCATGGAGGCAGGGACTAATAAACATAGCTGCTTGATGGACTAGGTGATTTTTTCTTATCTAAGCCTTTGTAAAAAAATTCCCATTTTTCAAATAAGCGTTTACATAATTTGATTTGAGGAAAAATATGTTGATTGAGTAAGTCCCACAAAATAAATAATTTCTTAGAAAACCTTTTTATGTGTTTATCTATTTTGGGAAAATATAGTTGGATGTGAACCACATATTTTGTCAAAAAGGTCTTTAGGTGACTTTTATTCACTAAGGAAATATTTTGAATGTTGATACTTCTTTGCTGGAGCATTTTATCATTGGACTCTATCATTTGATATGTTAGGAGAAAATGAAGGATGGAAATTGGAACTCTTCTTTAACATATTCAACATGCTACCCACTCATTTTCCAAGTGCCCATGGGCTTATTGAGACACCTCATGCCAATAAACGAGTCCTTTTCCAATTTCAAACATGTCTTAATGTTCTAAAAATTGAATATTAGGAGGATCTATACTAATATATTTTTGCATTTTTTCATGGAATCAAAATGATATTATGTTCTTTATTGTGTGACTTGCCAAGGTTGAGTTTCTTTATATAAAATTGATAGCTTGACACTTAATCTTTTAGTTGGGAAGTCTTCTTATATAACTTTCACTTGATATTTGCATTTGCTACATATTCTTAAGGGCATACTCAATGAAATATATCACCATTCCTAAATATGATTTGCACTTGATTTTCTAGGAGTGCTATTGTATTTTTGTACTTATAGATATATTTCTTATTATGATCCAAGCACCTTGAAACTGATAAAGAGTCAATTAATACGATCCACTTCAAAGGGTGCTATACCACAATTTTCCACACCATTTACATTGTGAGATGGATTAGTCCTTGTCCCTGACTTGCAAGCTTAAATCTCAAATTTCCTCATTAAACCCACTTAAAAAATAGTTTTTTTTGATTATATATGTGGGTCACCTTGGTGAAACACGCAGACATCCATGCCTTTCTAGTGTACAACCAATGTATGCCCTAAAAAAATATGAAAAATAAAATAATTCCACATTTTTGGGTGGGGATTTTGGTTGGGCTCGGTTCCCAACCTCCCTGGGCCCATACTCAATGGAATTAAACCTCCTTAACCTATTAAGGATGGTATACATGCACCTTTGGGGGAATGGTTGAGGAGGACAACCTAGGTGCAAATTTGTGCTGAATAAATTGCAAGTCTCCCTATTCCCCTTCATCCTTTGAGTAGCATCCCTATAACCTATAACCCTTGTTCCAACTTTCCTTGATTTTCATTATATGGCCATAAGGTGTGTTCATATCCTTATTGGGTCATCCAAGGAAGGGGAAACTTTTTTAGTGATGTTTGAAGGACCTTTTGGAGGAACCTAGGTGTTTGGATTCAAGGCAACGCTGGTGGTTGGAGTAAGGTTGCAACTATACTTCCTTTACTATTGCTTATAAAGAGTTCTCTTTTCCTCATACTTGTGTAGAACCGACTCAATGTGTTTATGTATGTTTAATCATTCTCCATATTTGAATATATATATATTAGTTACTCGTATGATTTTATGCTATAACTACCTTGTTGTAGCACTTTCTTGATCTTTTTTTGCAGGTTAACTCAAGTAGGAGTCAAGAGCAGTACCAGGGTTGAGAGCAAGGAATGACACCGACTGTAAGGATACAAGGTGTGAATTTTTTTTCCCTCTCTGATAAAGTAGTTATTTCATTAAAAGTCTTGTGTCTGGGTTAGGGCTATGTCTTTCACTTGGTCAATATATTCTATGACATGACCCAAAGTCATGGGGGAAAAATCCCATAATAGAATTGGTGACCATACTGGGGACATGTTCCTAGTTTGGGTCAATCTTAGGGTTTCGTGTTTTTCTCTTGTTGTGATTTTATGTGTTTTTTGGATTTTATTTATAAATAATTAGCCTTTTATAAACTTTTATCAAGTTTCTGGAAGCCCCCTTCTGGAGTGGATTTTTATTTTTTCTAAAATTCTGAGCCCATCCACAAGTTGCTCCTTTATAACCCGCAAACATTCATGAGTTGTTGCTTTATAACCCACATACATCCGTGAGTTTCGATTGTATGACACATGAATATCCATGAGTTATAGTATACATAGTCGCAAATGTATGTAATATTTTGGTTTTTGAAAAAAATCTCTCTCATCTGGAAGGTGCTGGTTGGTTGTTTAGTTTTGGCTGAGCCTCCTGGGTGTCTTTCTTGTTGATTTTTGCTTTCTCATGTCCTTGAAAACTTCTAAGTCACAAAAAACATTTTCTCTTGGTTTCCCAATGTTTTTGGCTTATTTTTATCTTTCATTTTAAAGTGAAATGATTTTTATATTAATTGTGTATCCTACAGTTTCTTTTAGCATATTTGGTTAGTTTTGCTTTGATAGAAAGAAAAAAAAAACTAGTTTTTGTGCTAGTTAGGTCTCTTTCTTTCTTTGCATTGGTTTGCACTGTCATTCAAAAAAGGTGTTAGCCTAGGATTTTGTTTTCTTCTCACCTTAAAGCATTTCAAAAGAAAAATAATAAAGAACATTCTTTTTTTTCTTCTTTTGCTTTCCTCAAACGACTGCATTGTCATATTGCATTAGAAAGAATAAATTTGCATTTAAAGGTTTGAAGGATTGTTCATTATTTTTCTCTTTGAAACTTGTCTGGTGCAGGCCTATTTTGAGAAGAAAGGATATTTTGAGCTCAAGCAAAACTTTGGAGAAAAAGTTCTATTTTGGAAAATACCTAATTTTGGAAAGAAGAACTAATTTTGGAGCACGTGCAATCGAAGACAAGAAAGAAACATGCAAAAAAAGAAGGAAAAAAAACATGCAAGAGGAAAAGCAACGTGGCACGCAGGCTAACCATGTTAGGGTTAGGGTTTTGGAAAAATATTGTAACTACTATAAGCCTTAAAAGTAGTATAAATACGAACCTAGGAGGTCTAAGTTAGGGGTTGTTGGTTCAAGAGTTAGTCAATTCGATACTATTGAGAAGTTGAGAGACCATCGATTGTAATAATGTTTTAGAAGAGTCGAGTAGGCCATATTTTGAGGGTTAGATCACAGGCTGAGGATCATGGTGTGATATAGTCCACCTTATAGAGGGTCATGAACCTTTTCATGTTTGTATGAAGAAAGATGTAATGCGCGCAACGCCATATTTTGCAGTATACCTACTAAAAGAGCAGAGAAGCCAAATATTTATGGACGTAGCCTAGGAGGGGGTGAACCATGGTAAAATACGTGTTATATGTGATGGTTATTGCATGTTTACTTTCTGTCAATGATTAGTTTGTGAATGAATTGTTAAGCTAGATATATTAGAATGCATGCATGTACCTAAAAGATGAATGAATCCTAGGAATATTTTGAATGAATAACATGACGAATGCATGGAGAAGGCATAATAAAATCCCATATCCAAACTCATTCCTACTCTGCAAGCACTTGAGCATTACAGTCACCCGTAAATCTATCCTGGGTGAGACTGCACAATGCACTCTGTGCACTGTGTTGCCTTCTGGTTTACCAGGAGGGCCGATAGTTTTAGAGGGTTTTGTTGGAAACCTGCTGAGATATGAACCTAGGCCAACCCTAGAAGTAGAAGTTAGAGATATAAACCTAACAAATAGTTCCATTTCCGGTTGGAACTGCATAGGATTGAGTGGACGATATCCGTGAAATATTCTTAGAGAATGAAAGTATAGAAGGGAATGTTCAGGCCATGGAATCCAATGAAGGCGAAGATTGAAAGATGGTTGAAAACAAAGGAAATTGAGTTTGCAAAGAAGGATAACAGAAACCCTAAGTCAACACCGCACAAATACCTTGACAAATACATGTTTAGTGATCTGCATGAGGTTTTTTTTCTGTGATTTCCCACATTTGTTGTAGGAGTGGCTATTGAGGCTAAAATAAAACCACCCTGCAAATCAAATCAGATAGATAGAATGGAATTATGTGGATATCATGCAGTTACAACAAGTTAACAACAAATTTATGTGTGCAATAGATTTCTGGTTAGATAGTATTGTTGCAGGGCTTATCACCAAATTTGCAGTAGATACCACGAAGTCTTACAACACAACCGATAAGGATTTTCTAAAAGGACCCAGAGGTAGGTATATCAGATCATTTTATACTTCAATCAAGATTTTATTGTATAACAATGGTGTGACGACCATGGAATCAGACAACTAAACTTCCCTACATGCATGGGGGAAGGGGCTAAGCACTGACAGGAGCTGGAAAAATGGAGGGAGAGATGGATAAGGGAAAGAAGAAGGAGGCCATGGACCCAATCATGTTGGAGGAAGACTAGATAAAGAAGATAATGGAAAAAACTGGAAAGACGCATAGTGGAGCACCCTACCACTATAAGATGAATAATAAGAAGAGAACCATAACTGATAGAGAGGGCTTGGAAAGCGATGAGGAAGAGGTAGAGGATCTCTGGGTTGTGGAGAAGATTGAGGAAATACAACACACAACATATGAAAGTTAAACTAGTGGTCCAAGGGAAGGAACAGAAGGCAGAACTCCAATCCTGATTAATGTCAGTGTGGAAAATATCACCCCATGTGCGACTAGTACACTAGAAAGAGCACCAACATCTAGACAACCAAATTTTAGTGGCAGAAGGACGACATGACAAGGATCCAGTCAAGGAGCATCAACTAGGGGAGCTAGTTCAAGAAGTATTAGTCAAATATCTACACCGCATGGAGGTAGTAGTTCAACATAGTTCAAAATGGTAGGACATGATCCCACGATCAGGTTACCAGAATTCCAGGGAGAGGCATTAGAGGACCCTAAAAATAATTTATTCATCTGTGAGAAGATATGGGAAGAAAAACAGAACATAGATGAGGACACAAAACTTGCACAATTATCTATCACGCTAAGAGAACACACACTAGACTGGTATATGAGCCTAGATGTAAACACTCCACCAAGAGAAATAAGGACTATTGCAGATGTAAAAATACTAATGATAAATGAATGTTAGAAGCCTAGCTTAGAAGATCAGTATATGAATGAAATGATTGAAATCAGGAAAAAACCATGTGAGTTTGTTTGGGAGATTGATCAGAGGTTTAAATGCTTGAAAGGTAAGCTAAAGTACGCAATTACTGACATGCAACATAGGCACTTATTTGTGAACTCACTGCTACCAAATTTGAAATATCCATTAATACAACAAATAGTTCAAACTCAAGCAGAGGCTCTGCAGGAAGCCTTACAACTGAAAGAAAACCAGTATCAGAAGACAGATCCAACAATAGAGGAGTTGAAGGAGGATCTGAAGAACCTAACATTTCAATTTAACCAAAATAAGGGAAAAGAGAAACGAGAAGTTGTTTGGTGTACCACATGCAGGACAAAAGGACACTATAAGAATGAATGTCCAACTTTCGCGCAATACATGGAAACATAAGTACCAAACCCTTTGCCAATAGGAGGACCATGGTGCGAGATCTGTAAAACACATGGGAATGATCCATATCATTGTCCAATGATGAAAAAGTATCAGACAGTACCCAAGAGTTCATACTGCAATTTTTGCAAGTCAGTGGGTCATGATGAAAAATATTGTAGGACGATAGAGCTAATGAGAGAAATAACTTTAGGTACTTATAGGGTGCAAGAAAAAATGATGTCAGGGGAAGCTGCACCTCATTTCAACCAGGTACCACCTCCATACAACAATGTACAATAGCAGTATAGCACTACGCAACCACAATATAATAATCCGCAACCACAGTATAACCCCGCATAGTACAATCAGGTACGTCGGTACAACACACTGTGAGGAGATTGGGATAGATATATAGGTGTAGGATGAGGTAGAGGAGGATTTGGATGAGGAAGAAGGCCAATAATGTGCCACAACTACAAACATCTAGGACATTATGTAAGGAAATGTCCACTTCCACCAGTGACATTCATGTACTGTCGTGCAACAGACCATGACACAGAATATTGTCCGACAGTCTAAGGAAAAATCCAAGAAAAGAGGAACCAAAACAACCATAATGTACAATGGATTTTTATAGAATCTAGGGATGGTGGAAGAAACATAAATATAATCACACGAGGAGGATCCAAGATAGGAACTAACATAGTAAGACAAGATCCAACGCAATACCAATGGGTGAAGAAGAATACTGAACCATAGAAGCAGTTTGATACACGAAAATAAATTAAAAAATTCAAGGAGGCAAGACATGAGTTACTTAAGCAAAATGTTGTGTCTACATCAGCCGCACAACATACTCAGAATGCACCAATGAACAAAATTCCCTCCTCAATGGACCATACCAGTGAAGCAAAACCTGTAGAGCAAGTAAGTAACATAGAAAATTTTCTGCAATCCCGTGTTAAGTTATTAAAGGATCCATCATCTATAAAAGTCTTACAAAATATGCCAGAAAGATGTAACACACAGGTAAGAGGGAAATTAGAGTAGAAAGCAGTCAATCACCTCTATACAAGAAGAAGGACAAGCAGGGAATTCAGAATAAATGCTAATATTGGGGATTTCAATATGGGGGATATTATACCGGACTTAGGCTCTGAAGTAAATGTCTTACCTAAGAAGACATGGTAGTGTATGGGAAAACCCACATTAGGATATTCACCTGTCCATTTGTAATTAGAAAATCAACACAGAGTGTTACCAATTGGAAGGCTTAAAGGTGTGACAATAGATTTGGATGGAGTGCACACTATGGCAGACCTTGAAGTAATAGATATAGTAGATGGCACAACACCTTATCCAACATTGCTTGGATTGGATTGGGAATTTGATAACTAGGCCATAATAAACCTAAAGACAAGGAAAATGACATTTGAATCAAGTGAATATGGAGTCATTACACCATTAGATCCTTCAGAAGGAGAAAGGTTTGTAGAACCCACCTATTTGGATTTGGAGGAAATAAACCAGTTGTATAGAACCACCGTGCGCGAAGAGGATTATGTTAACCCAACTGCAGATGGGGTAATTAGCTGCAAAAGCATCACATCATGTGCTTCTAACTCATATATAGGCTTGGAGAATTGGAAACAATGATTACATGAAGTGTCCACAAGAAGGTGCACAAGGATAGACCACGCAGTAAGATGGGTTGGTACAAAAATAAGAGAACCTCCCAGTTTTCATGGGGTAAATGACTTAGAGGAATTTTTGACACAATACGAAGAAGAAGTGTTAGAGAATCATAGGATGTTATCCCTAGATATTTCAAAGAAGGCCACACCTGCAAGATGGTCGGGTGCGCAAAAAGAAACAATTCATGTATGGTACCAATGTAAACGATTACTGCGCATTAGATTTGGTGTAGAGAAGGGGAGAAATAAAATGCATAGGTATGATGGGAAAGGAACACTAGCATAACACTTGGAGAAGTGAATAACACAATGGAGGATGACACCACTAGAAGAATGGCCTCATCATTTCATCCATACACTAGAAGGAATCCCAGAGAACTGGTATGCAGACCAGGAGATGCACAGAGGCACTACATAATGGACATCCTTACAACAAAACTTTGTAGCAACCTTCTCATTTGAACATGAGAACCCCAACATTGATTCAGTATTGAAGCAAATAAGAGGTGTGATATTTATTGATGAAACAACAGTTGAAATCATGACAAAATATCAACAACAAAATAGACAGATAGTTAAAGAACTATTGTCATCCTCTCATGTTAGAGAGGAAGCACTCGATGAAGATGACCCACACAACATCCAGATTACAAAGATTGAAGGAGAAAGAGAGGTGGAAGGTCCATCTTTGGAGTCATAATTATTTGTTTCACCATTCAAAGTGAAGACAATCAATATTGGGACAACTGAAAATCCTAAAATGACAAGTATTGAAGACTATTGGGATGAACAAAGAGTAGAAATAATAACATAGCTACTGCACAAATACAATGACCTATTCCCAACGACCTTTACAAAGATGAAAGGAATAGCAGGAGAGATAGGAGAGATGAAAATACCTCTCAAACCTTAGGCACAACCTGTCAGGTAGAGACCTTACAGACTGAATCCAGTATATAAGAAGAAAGTGAAAGCGAAAATTGAAAGAATGATGGAAGCTGGTATCATAGAACTAGTAGAGAAATCCGAATGGACAAACCCTACGATAGTCGAAGAAAAGAAACAAGGGGGGATACGGATTTGTGTAGATTTGAGAAAAATTAATGATGCTTGTTTACATGATTCTTTTCCTACCCCTTTCACAGATGAGGTCCTAGATAATGTGGGAGGAGAGGAAGCATATTCATTTACAAATGGATTCTCAGGTTACCATTAGATCAAAATAGCCCTAGAGGACAGATATAAGACTAATTTTTCCATAGAATGGGGATCCTACCAATATACAGTCATGCCATTTGGGATGAAGAATGCACCAACCATATTTTCAAGAGTAGTCATAGCTGCTTTTAAGGAATTCATACATCAGTTTCTAGAAGTATTTATGGATGACTGAATTGTATATAGTTTGTTAAAGGATCATGTAGAAGTGTTAAGGCTAATGTTAGAAAGATGTAGGCAGTGTCAGGCATCATTGAATATCAAGAAATGCATTTTTGGGACACCTTTTGGGATATTATTGGGACATATAGTGTGTAAACAAGGCTTACTAGTATATCCTGCTAAGATTGCAGTCATTGTAAATTTTCCACAACCAAAATCAGTGCGCTAGTTGAGAGAAACACTGGGACATACAAGCTATTACAGGAAATTTATAAAAGGGTATGCGCAGATTACTACGCCAATGGAAAAACTATTAAATAAGGATATAAGATTTCAGTGGAATGAGGACTATCAACAAGGGTTGGACACCTTAAAAGAACTAGTGGTCACAATGCCTATCCTAGTATTCCCAAATTGGGAAAAGGAATTTCATGTGCATGTAGATGCATCAACCATAGCACTTGGAGCAGTTCTGGCGCAACCAAGAGTAGGGGATTTAAACCATCCTATAGCCTTTGCAAGAAGAAAATTGTCATAATGAGAGCAGATTTACAACACCACAGAAAGAGAAGGCCTAACCATGGTATATGCACTTCAAAAGTTCAGGCACTACTTACTAGGTAAACACTTTAAGATGTTCACAAACCATTCTGCCCTCAAATATCTAGTCAACAAGCCAGTGTTGGGGGGGAGGATCTGTAGATGGCTATTTTTATTTCAAGAATTTGATTTTGAAGTAATAGTCAAACCACGAAAAGCTGAATGCAGGACTTGATCACTTCTCAAGGGTAACTAATGGAGAAGAACATACTAACTTGGAAGACAACTTCCGTGATGCACAAATATTTTCAATACAATAGTTGATGAATACTTTGCCGATATTATTGAATACTTAAGTACATGGATTGTGCCATGAGAGTTTATCACTATGCAGAAGAAAAATATGGTAGTCAGAGCTACAGACTATCAACTTATTGCAGGACACTTATACAAGATGGGTGTAGACAACATTTTTAGAAGGTGTGTACTAGAGCATGAAATGCTTAAAATTTTGGCAGAAGCTCACGAAGGTATAGTTGGAGGACATTACGCAGGAAAAGCTACTACACAGAAGGTATTGCACACAAGATTATGGTGGCCAACAATCCATAGAGATTCCAATGAATATTAACAGAAATGTGATGTCTATCAGAGGGTGGGAAAACCTAACATAAGGGATGAGATGCCCCTAAGACCACAAATAACTTTGCAGGTATTTGAAAAATGGGCAATATACTTTGTTGGATCAATAAATCCACCAACAAAAAGACCAGGAGATAGATATATAATTATTGCGACTGAATACTTAACAAGATGGGAAACAACAACACCAGTCAAAGACTATAGCGCGAAGACAACAACACACTTCTTGTTTGAGCAAGTGATCACCCGATTTGGGTGTCCAATAATTTTGATGAGTGACCAAGGAACTTACTTTATCAATAATACTATCAGGGCTATGACTGAGTAGTTTTAAGTCTATCACCAGAGGAGTACACCATATCATCCTCAGGAAAATGGAATAATGGAAGATTTCAATAAGATCTTGGAAAATTCTCTGACAAAGATCTGCAATGTCAACAGGGATGATTGGGACTTGAAAATACCAACAGTACTATGGGAATACAGGACTACATGTAATAAGTTGAAAGGAAAGACACCATTTAGATTGGTGTATGAGAAGGAAGCAGTGGTGCCATTAGAATTTCTGGTACCCATTCTGTGCGTAGCAGAATTTACCAACATGACAAAAAGAGGCACAATAAAGGAAAGGTTAAATCAACTAATGGAAATGGAAGAGAACAATATTCTGGTAGGATTTCCCCAGGAAGTATAGAGAGCAAGAGACAAAGCCTGACATGACATACATATTATGTGGAAGAGTTTCAAGGAGGGAGACCTAGTCTTTCTCTATGACAATAAATTTTTCCAACATCCTAGTAAATTTAAAATGCATTTTTTAGGGCCCTATGAAGTAAAGACTATCACAGATGGGGGATTTGTACAACTAAAAGACTTGGGAGGAACATAACTCAAAGGAATGATCAACAATAGTCGACTGAAACTTTACAAGGACACTCGACCTCCTAACACTTAAGCATTACAACACAGTGAGAAATTCATGTATATAGTGTACTATAGCAGAGATTAGCAGAAAAAAATGATAAAAAGAAATACAAAAATAGAAAAGAAGGAAAATACAAAATATTGGGAAATATCGTGCGCAGAGATAATGGACTCAATGTGAAAAAAATAAAAATGTCCACGCACAACATATAGTTGACATAAATCAAAACACTGCGCACTAAGGAAAAATCATAGCATAAATGCACGACGCACTAAAAAAGTGTAGCGCACCAGAAAAGGGGCCAATGGTTGGAAAAGAATAAAACAGTCGTTAGGGGAAAAAGGCGTGAATTGGGGAATTTATGGAATTAAATGAGGCATACTCTATAAGCTTCAACGCATTAATCACAACCAAATAAGCTTCTCTGAGAAGATTCATGGCATTTATGGCACCCCTTATATAAAGGAGAAACGAGCCAAACAATACTTATTGTGAAATTGCAAATTCACGGAGCTAGGGAAAACGAAAATGAGAGGAAAGCATGTGAGTGTAGAGATTGAAGCTATTCAGAAAAATAAGAAGTATCCACAATGACACCACCAAAGGTTGGTGCACCAAGCCAAACCACACGAAAAAATCGAAGCAATATTAGGTCACCACAAGAAACCACAGAGGTGGAGTAGAAAATGGCACAGAGAGAGGGAATCGTCGATGTCGATGCAATTCCCTCGCCGCAGGTCGAACCAGTGAGTGCCACACTGGTCGAGGAAGAAGGAAAAGCATCGATGATGACCAGGATGGAAATTGACTCACACGATAGTGTGCAAGGCCGTGAAATAGTCGACACATGGAACCTACAACAACCTGGGAGGGACGAAGTAGCCCACATAGCGAATGGAGGCGCCAACGAGCGGACAAAGGCTGTTGGGCCAAGACCACAGCCTAGGGTGGGGTCCATGCAGGAGCAGAAAGAACATGTTGAATACATCACTGGGTAGCCAGACTCAAGCATGAAAGAAAGAAAACCAGAGACTGGCACCTCTAGCGTGCCAGTAAGAAGAAAGGAAAAATAACCCACGCAAGCAACTCGACAACTTAATCATATCATCGTGCATTCCAGAGGGGGTGCAGGACACACAAATTTTATTGGGTTGCGTGGAAAATCCGAGACATGCAGACCATGATGTATTTGACACCGAAAAATTCCCTGAATTTGTGCAACAAGTGTACATGGAGAGCATATGCACGTGACCATTTGGAGACTATGTGATGCATCCAAAGCAATGGGCAACATGCATAGAAAACAAAGGGATCCTGAACCTTGTAGAGATTCCCCACTTCGGCAGGGGGAAATTAGAATTGAATAATTGCGTCAAGCAGTTGATGGCAATCCTCCATGGAGGCTTCCTATGGATGGAAGAACCTGTCTCCATCGATGTAGCACTGATTTCGTTCATCACAGGTCTAACATCAATGGGCGAAAGTCCCATGTAGTGCCTGGATGAAAAAACTAAAGAAAAGGCCCTCACCGAAGAGATGAAACAAACATATGGGATAGAGAGAGGCTCACGTAGAATCATCATCAAAAGAATCAACAATGTAGCCACTAGGATGGAAACAAAACTATTGGCATGCAAATTTCTACGCTAATGCCGCAACGAGGAGGTCCCTATGGGGGTGGTCGCAGCCACATCTCTGTGCGCAAATGACACCATGCTCGGCTAGGCACCATATTTATTGAACATGTTCTTAGATGACTGTAAGGACACACAGGACTTGCGAAAAGAGTTCCACTATTCGTGGTTGTTGATCTTAATAGCTTTAATCGGGTGGAAGGAGCCTCCCTGCTCCTACTTTTGTGATAGAGTAGGTTGCTGTTGCATAGCGCGATATACATAAATGGGGAACACTTCGGACCCCAAACGAAGAAGTAGCAATGCCGAAATCTTTGCTCGATATTTCAGTGACATCCAACAGAGAATAAATAACACTTGTAGGGTAACTCTAGAAGTATTCACGTAGTATCAAGGGGTAGCCAACTTCAGGGGTACGTAGCACAACATGTGGATCCAAGCACACATGGATCCAATGAAAGAAAGGTTGCAACTTTGATACCGCATGATTGCAAAGGAGGTGGAAATGGAAATACGAGATTGGCAAGATGACTACAAGATCCCAGCCATTACCAAGGAAATGCCAAAATGGAAAGATTTAAAAGAAGGGTCGTCGAAGACACCTATAGGAGACAATGTTGCACCCAAAAAACTAACAAAGTAGGGGAAGCCCAGTCAGAATCCATCGCAACAGAAGAAGGGCAGTGCTCCAAAGAAGGATGCACAGTCAAGAAAGAAGGAAACTGCCCTGGCACAGGAAGGACAAGGAAGGGGGGACACAATGACATAGGTAACCCCTTCGACAACCACTCCATAAGAAATAGGTCCACCCAAGCGACCAATTATACATAAATAAGGGATGCACAAGAAAGCCAAGGCTCATAAGTAGATACATGAGTACATAGTGATCGAGGACGATGTTGATCTCGTTGCATAAAGAGTATAGGATCACACAATCGAGGAATTTCAAGAGGCCGATCACCAAAGAGAGAGGATATAGAATGAGTTGGTCGACATCAGGTAGGTCCTAGAATAAAGACAAGAAGTGTAAAGGCATGAAAGGGGAACATAACCCATCCCCTCAGCAACAAAATTAGAGGAAAGGACCACGCCAAATGAAGAATACACCATCCAGACCATAGCGCAGGCAAGTCCAAGCTTCCAAGTAACATAAAATATGTTGCAGATGGATGAGGCCATATCCCAGACACCACTTAAATATATGGCACATGTACAGTTGATACCGACGAAGATACCAATAAAGGCACTGTACAAACTGCAAGTTAGTGTCATGCAGGAAGTGCAATCGCGTGCAAGGATAGATGCGGTAGAATTGCAGGAAACTAAGAATGGCAAGGATTCCCTGGAAATGGTAGTTTAGCAGGTAAAGCTCGAGACAAAAGAGGAGAAACATCATGTAGATAAGTTAGAGTAGAAGTTGAAGGAAGTTTGTACAAGGATTCCAGAAAGCGCACAGGCAACCATGAGAAATGAGGAAGAATAGATCCAAATCATTGTGCAAATGATGGAGAACTACAAGAAGGATATCGAGGAGATTAAATAAAAATTAACCCCATCTACCCCTCCAGAAGTTCTGGCTGAAAGGGAACAACAGGCAGTTCTGCAAGTGGAAGTGTTGCAGAAAGAAGCAGAAAAGGTCACACAATTGTTTGATAAGACCACAGATCTATGGATAATGATGGAAGAAGATGATAGGGTCCAACAACTAGATCAACAAGAGGATGTAGTCAACACTGCAATCTAGGAGTTGAAGCAGAGGAAAAAGTCCATGAGCATCACATAGTGAGTGAAGGGAGCACAAAAGATGAAGACCCTGCAAGCATAATTGAAGACTACACAGAATAATAAGTAGGCAAGGCTAGCCCAGTTAGAACCTCTCCAAGAGAAAGAAACACAAATTATTGTGAAACTAGAGAAGGAAAAGATGAGAATGGCTCAGGATCACGTTGAGTGTGCAGAATCTATCAAGGAGCACATCACAACGCATAGGGTAGAAGAGCTGACAGAGAAAGCTGCGCAGGTCAGAGAAAAAGGGGAAGAGCTGGAAGGGAAATTCCACAACTTGGTAGAAGCTATCCAGGGAGCACACACCAACTAAGTGGATAGGGATGAGCCACATGTTAGTGTTGGGGGCCTGTTGGGTGTAGGCCTATTTTAAGTGCAGGCGCAATTTTGGAGAAGAAGGTCTATTTTGGGAAAAACTTAATTTTGGAAAGAAGACCTAATTTTGGAGCACGCACAATCGAAGGAAAAAAAGCAACATGTAGAAAAAGAAGGAAAAAAAACATGCAAGAGGAAAAACAATGTGGCGCGCATGCATATAGTCCTAACCATGTTAGGGTTTGGAAAAATATTATAACGACTATAAGCATGAGGTTAGGTCAATTCGATACTATTGAGAAGTTGAGAGACTATCGATTGTAATAATGCTGTAGAAGAGTCGAGTAGGCCATATTTTGAGGGTTAGATCACAGGTTGAGGAGCCTGGTGTGATCTGGTCCACCTCATAGAGGGTCTTGAACCTTTCCATGCTTGTATGAAGAAAGATGTAATTTGCGCAGTGCCATATTTTACAGTAGACCTAATAAAAGAGCAGAGAAGCCAAATCTTTGTGGACATAGCCCAAGAGGGGGTGAACCACGGTAAAATATGTGTTATATGTGATGTTTATTGGATGTTTACTTTCTGTCAATGATTAGTTTGTGAATGAATGGTTAAAATAGATATACTAGAATTCATGAATGTACCTAAAAGATGAATGAATCCTAGCAATATTTGAATGAATAACATGACGAATGCATGAAGAAGGAAAAATACACTCCCAGATCCCCACTCATTCCTAGACTGCAAACACTTGAGCATTGCAGTCACCCATAAAGCTATCTCAGGTGAGGCT
>SNQJ01S0034870.1:0-11335 GCA_010110895.2 Picea sitchensis | reverse complement strand
TTATTATCATTATTGTTATTGTTATTGTTATTGTTTTCGAGGGAAATTTTAATTCTTTTTCATTTTTTTTAGTAATTTGGATTTTGAATATAATTTTTTTAATGTGTTTTTTTCTTCATTTAAAAAAAACATTGTGAAATTTTTCTCATTTCATTTTATTTATTTTTTAATGTAAATTAGAAAAAAAAAGGTTAGTAAATAAATTTTCAAGTGAGCCCGCAGGGGTGTAGACCGCTTGGCAAGTGCCGTGTAAATGGAAGGAACTATGTAAAAAGAGGTCTCAAGGTCGATTCTCACCCCGATTTACCCGGAGGGCGTGCTTGCGGGCGGTGCGTTTCTCCCTAGGGGTTATAAGGCAGCCGGCAGGATTCGACCCCGTGTCACGCGAGTACAATACTGTCGTTGTTACCGATTCCCCTAGTTACAAAAAAAAAAAAAAATTCAAGTGACCATTTAGGATCCAATTTAGGGTTTTTTATTTGCATAGGGATTTGTTATCAAGGCCACCATTTCAATTAGGTCATAATTAGTTAATATTTTAAAGTTTAGAAAAGATATCTTGCTTTAGTTAGTGTCACTTTTTATATAGGTGTTGATTTTAAGGTTTTTCTGAGAAACTATTTGTTTTTTTAAGGCCATGCTTCAAAAAGGTTGTAAGTTTGACCTAGTTCGAAAAAATGGTGCTACTGGTAGCACCACGTTTTGATTTGGGTGATTATTTTAATGTTTTTCTGAGGTATTGTATGGGTTTTGAAGACCATGGTTGAAAAATGTTGTAATTTTGATCATGTTAGAAAAAATGGTGCTATCGGTAGCACCACTTTTTGATTTGGGGGTTGATTTTCATGTTTTTTATGCAAAAATATTGGTTTTAAGGGCTAGAGTTCTTGTTTTGAGGTCAGAGTTCTCGTTAAGTTGGAAACTTTGTGATCCTAGGACTTGGAGGGAGTGTACTCAAAGCGAGTGGAATTCCCCCTTGTTCAGAAGGTACTGAACTAGAAATGCTAAAGACATAGTCAAAAGACGCATCTCTCCCTAAAAGGAGAGTGGGATCGGCCGAATATTGTGTCGGCTCAACCACTTTGGAAGACCAACCACTCTCCAAGAGAATAGTGGGACCAACCAAAGATTGCATCAGCTCGACCACTTCCTCAACCATTGGTTGAATAGGATGTGACACAACATGGTCAAGAGACGCATCACCCCCAAAAACAAGAGTAGTATCAGCCAAATATTCCATCAACAGAACCACTTCATCAACTAATGATTGAATAGGTTGTTGGGAAACCAAAGATGACTCAAAATGAGAAGGGCCTTTAGACAAGGACCATGCTCTTTGTACCACTTGAATCTTAGGGCACAAATGAGTAAGGTTATCTCCCTCGTAAATCTTAGAAGGGAACATGGACTTACATCATATATGTCTAGGCTTGTCAATAGTATCAATGCCCCTACCATGACTTGCAGCAGTTGTTGGGTTACTCCCAGCGTGACTTGCAGTGGCTAGTGGGTTACTGCCAGCGTGACTTGCAGCGGCTGGTGGGTTACTCCCAGCGTGAATTGGAGAGGCTAGGTGTTGATCTCCAACATGAATTGCATAGGTTGGTGATGTTTGTCCAGTATCACTAGCAGTGACTAGACATTTTCCCCTAGCATGAATTGCAATGATTGGTTGCTTGTCTTCAACATGAGTCGTAGAGGTTGTTGACCTATATCCAACATGACTCAAAGAGGTTGGTGAAATAATTCTAGTATGACTCGCAATGATTGGATTAGTGCTTCTAGCATGACTCGCATCGATTGGTTTCTTTCCCCCAGCATGACTCATAGAGGTTGGTGACCTAACTCCAACATGACTAGCAGAGGTTGGTTATTGAACTCCAGTATGAATCGTAGGGACTAGGCTATTTCCCACACCATGACTTGCAGAGGGTGGGTGTGAGTCTCCAACATGATTAGTAGAGGTTGGTGACTTCTTCTTCTTAGTCTTCCTCGTCCTATGCCTTTTATACTTCTTGTTACTAGTAGCAATACTTTCACCATAAGAGGGAGAAAAAGGAGAAGACTTAACTGGAGCAGAAGATAAAGGATCAACATCCATATGATTCCCATGACATAAAGTACTTATTTGAGAAGCATCAAGATAATTTAGGACATTCATAGTGGTCCATAACCAAACCGGTAGTCCTACATTCAACCCAGGAATGTTCAAAGTGGCCATCAAGGGGGCACCAACGTTTCCAAATAAAGGAAAAGCACAAGAATCCCCTTGGGAAGGGGTCCCTTGGTTGGTATCCTTTTGGCCATAAATTTCTTATGCGCAATTTCATCCCTCGCGAAGATTGTTCATGTCCATAAAATTCTCACGCACTGAATCTGGCGAACCAGTGGCATAAAACCCCACACTTTCTAGGAGGCGAATCCACACTTTCAAGAGAAATACCAGGGGTCCTTACCAATCAGTGGAGAAGTTGGTGAACCACCCTAAATAAATGATCCAAAAGCGGTGATATTGAAACAAACTAAGGCCAACTATACAAAGAAGCACTCCAATAAAAATCCCTAAGAGAAACATTGCAAGAAAACAACTTTTCCAAATTTTCAGCCCAGGTGGATAAGGTCCTGAATCCAAAGTAATGAAAAAGTGGAAAGAAACCTTCCAGACGAAGGCATGGGTTGATTAATTCATGTTGACCAATGAACGAAGGAGTGAGAAGTTGTTATATTGAACTCCACTGACCAGCCTTATCCGATGCAAGCACCCACACTTTGTGGGGCACCCTCCAGCAATAATGAAAAGTGTGATACGAAATCTAACCCAGGTACCACGGCAAACCCCCATAGTTACCTCTGAGGTCCATAGGAAAATAAACTAAGGTCACCAACTTGCAGTCATCGTCGGGGGGGTACAGTTGACAATCGAGATCGAATGTATGGGTAGGGTAACAAAGCCCAAAGCTTCAAAAGAGCCACCTCTCACGAAGATAAAGGAACTAGCGAAACCCCCAATATACAATCTCTCCACTGCACTCAGTTAAGCTTTATAGGGGAGTCTCCTTGGCTCTCCTTTACATGACCTCTTGTTTAGCTCCTGTTTTATAGGAGGCTACCGGCTATACTTCTATGAAAATTGGATTTGAGACTCTCCCTAGCTCAAACTCCTACATTTGTTTTGCGGCCTTAGAGAGTTATCTCTCTAATCCTAATCTAAATCCCTAACCCTAAACATGTTTGTGAACCCTAGAAACAAATTCTAGTACATTTTAAGTTTATCGTTCATTTTAGAGGGTGTTTTTACTCAAAGGGTATGGAGGTGCAACTGAGGTTGTTTGAGACTCTTACAAAAATTAAAATTATAAGAACAATGGAGAAAAAGACTTTACACTAATCCTTCAAATGAAAAAGAGTTTTTTTGGGTTTATATCTCTCACTTCTACTTCTAGGGTTGACCCAGGTTCGGATCTCAACGGGTTTCCAACAAAACCTTCTAAAACTATCGGCCCTCCCGGTAAACCAGAAGGCAACATAGTGCACAGAGTGCACTGCGCAGCCTCACCTGAGATAGCTTTATGGGTGACTGCAATGCTCAAGTGTTTGCAGTCTAGGAATGAGTGGGGATCTGGGAGTGTATTTTTCCTTCTTCATGCATTCGTCATGTTATTCATTCAAATATTGCTAGGATTCATTCATCTTTTAGGTACATTCATGAATTCTAGTATATCTATTTTAACCATTCATTCACAAACTAATCATTGACAGAAAGTAAACATCCAATAAACATCACATATAACACATATTTTACCGTGGTTCACCCCCTCTTGGGCTATGTCCACAAAGATTTGGCTTCTCTGCTCTTTTATTAGGTCTACTGTAAAATATGGCACTGCGCAAATTACATCTTTCTTCATACAAGCATGGAAAGGTTCAAGACCCTCTATGAGGTGGACCAGATCACACCAGGCTCCTCAACCTGTGATCTAACCCTCAAAATATGGCCTACTCGACTCTTCTACAGCATTATTACAATCGATAGTCTCTCAACTTCTCAATAGTATCGAATTGACCTAACCTCATGCTTATAGTCGTTATAATATTTTTCCAAACCCTAACATGGTTAGGACTATATGCATGCGCGCCACATTGTTTTTCCTCTTGCATGTTTTTTTTCCTTCTTTTTCTACATGTTGCTTTTTTTCCTTCGATTGTGCGTGCTCCAAAATTAGGTCTTCTTTCCAAAATTAAGTTTTTCCCAAAATAGACCTTCTTCTCCAAAATTGCGCCTGCACTTAAAATAGGCCTACACCCAACAGGCCCCCAACACTAACATGTGGCTCATCCCTATCCACTTAGTTGGTGTGTGCTCCCTGGATAGCTTCTACCAAGTTGTGGAATTTCCCTTCCAGCTCTTCCCCTTTTTCTCTGACCTGCGCAGCTTTCTCTGTCAGCTCTTCTACCCTATGCGTTGTGATGTGCTCCTTGATAGATTCTGCACACTCAACGTGATCCTGAGCCATTCTCATCTTTTCCTTCTCTAGTTTCACAATAATTTGTGTTTCTTTCTCTTGGAGAGGTTCTAACTGGGCTAGCCTTGCCTACTTATTATTCTGTGTAGTCTTCAATTATGCTTGCAGGGTCTTCATCTTTTGTGCTCCCTTCACTCACTATGTGATGCTCATGGACTTTTTCCTCTGCTTCAACTCCTAGATTGCAGTGTTGACTACATCCTCTTGTTGATCTAGTTGTTGGACCCTATCATCTTCTTCCATCATTATCCATAGATCTGTGGTCTTATCAAACAATTGTGTGACCTTTTCTGCTTCTTTCTGCAACACTTCCACTTGCAGAACTGCCTGTTGTTCCCTTTCAGCCAGAACTTCTGGAGGGGTAGATGGGGTTAATTTTTATTTAATCTCCTCGATATCCTTCTTGTAGTTCTCCATCATTTGCACAATGATTTGGATCTATTCTTCCTCATTTCTCATGGTTGCCTGTGCGCTTTCTGGAATCCTTGTACAAACTTCCTTCAACTTCTACTCTAACTTATCTACATGATGTTTCTCCTCTTTTGTCTCGAGCTTTACCTGCTAAACTACCATTTCCAGGGAATCCTTGCCATTCTTAGTTTCCTGCAATTCTACCGCATCTATCCTTGCACGCGATTGCACTTCCTGCATGACACTAACTTGCAGTTTGTACAGTGCCTTTATTGGTATCTTCGTCGGTATCAACTGTACATGTGCCATATATTTAAGTGGTGTCTGGGATATGGCCTCATCCATCTGCAACATATTTTATGTTACTTGGAAGCTTGGACTTGCCTGCGCTATGGTCTGGATGGTGTATTCTTCATTTGGCGTGGTCCTTTCCTCTAATTTTGTTGCTGAGGGGATGGGTTATGTTCCCCTTTCATGCCTTTACACTTCTTGTCTTTATTCTAGGACCTACCTGATGTCGACCAACTCATTCTATATCCTCTCTCTTTGGTGATCGGCCTCTTGAAATTCCTCGATTGTGTGATCCTATACTCTTTATGCAACGAGATCAACATCGTCCTCGATCACTATGTACTCATGTATCTACTTATGAGCCTTGGCTTTCTTGTGCATCCCTTATTTATGTATAATTGGTCGCTTGGGTGGACCTATTTCTTATGGAGTGGTTGTCGAAGGGGTTACCTATGTCATTGTGTCCCCCCTTCCTTGTCCTTCCTGTGCCAGGGCAGTTTCCTTCTTTCTTGACTGTGCATCCTTCTTTGGAGCACTGCCCTTCTTCTGTTGCGATGGATTCTGACTGGGCTTCCCCTACTTTGTTAGTTTTTTGGGTGCAACATTGTCTCCTATAGGTGTCTTCGACGACCCTTCTTTTAAATCTTTCCATTTTGGCATTTCCTTGGTAATGGCTGGGATCTTGTAGTCATCTTGCCAATCTCGTATTTCCATTTCCACCTCCTTTGCAATCATGCGGTATCAAAGTTGCAACCTTTCTTTCATTGGATCCATGTGTGCTTGGATCCACATGTTGTGCTACGTACCCCTGAAGTTGGCTACCCCTTGATACTACGTGAATACTTCTAGAGTTACCCTACAAGTGTTATTTATTCTCTGTTGGATGTCACTGAAATATCGAGCAAAGATTTCGGCATTGCTACTTCTTCGTTTGGGGTCCGAAGTGTTCCCCATTTATGTATATCGCGCTATGCAACAGCAACCTACTCTATCACAAAAGTAGGAGCAGGGAGGCTCCTTCCACCCGATTAAAGCTATTAAGATCAACAACCACGAATAGTGGAACTCTTTTCGCAAGTCCTGTGTGTCCTTACAGTCATCTAAGAACATGTTCAATAAATATGGTGCCTAGCCGAGCATGGTGTCATTTGCGCACAGAGATGTGGCTGCGACCACCCCCATAGGGACCTCCTCGTTGCGGCATTAGCGTAGAAATTTGCATGCCAATAGTTTTGTTTCCATCCTAGTGGCTACATTGTTGATTCTTTTGATGATGATTCTACGTGAGCCTCTCTCTATCCCATATGTTTGTTTCATCTCTTCGGTGAGGGCCTTTTCTTTAGTTTTTTCATCCAGGCACTACATGGGACTTTCGCCCATTGATGTTAGACCTGTGATGAACGAAATCAGTGCTACATCGATGGAGACAGGTTCTTCCATCCATAGGAAGCCTCCATGGAGGATTGCCATCAACTGCTTGACGCAATTATTCAATTCTAATTTCCCCCTGCCGAAGTGGGGAATCTCTACAAGGTTCAGGATCCCTTTGTTTTCTATGCATGTTGCCCATTGCTTTGGATGCATCACATAGTCTCCAAATGGTCACGTGCATATGCTCTCCATGTACACTTGTTGCACAAATTCAGGGAATTTTTCGGTGTCAAATACATCATGGTCTGCATGTCTCGGATTTTCCACGCAACCCAATAAAATTTGTGTGTCCTGCACCCCCTCTGGAATGCACGATGATATGATTAAGTTGTCGAGTTGCTTGCGTGGGTTATTTTTCCTTTCTTCTTACTGGCACGCTAGAGGTGCCAGTCTCTGGTTTTCTTTCTTTCATGCTTGAGTCTGGCTACCCAGTGATGTATTCAACATGTTCTTTCTGCTCCTGCATGGACCCCACCCTAGGCTGTGGTCTTGGCCCAACAGCCTTTGTCCGCTCGTTGGCGCCTCCATTCGCTATGTGGGCTACTTCGTCCCTCCCAGGTTGTTGTAGGTTCCATGTGTCGACTATTTCACGGCCTTGCACACTATCGTGTGAGTCAATTTCCATCCTGGTCATCATCGATGCTTTTCCTTCTTCCTCGACCAGTGTGGCACTCACTGGTTCGACCTGCGGCGAGGGAATTGCATCGACATCGACGATTCCCTCTCTCTGTGCCATTTTCTACTCCACCTCTGTGGTTTCTTGTGGTGACCTAATATTGCTTCGATTTTTTCGTGTGGTTTGGCTTGGTGCACCAACCTTTGGTGGTGTCATTGTGGATACTTCTTATTTTTCTGAATAGCTTCAATCTCTACACTCACATGCTTTCCTCTCATTTTCGTTTTCCCTAGCTCCGTGAATTTGCAATTTCACAATAAGTATTGTTTGGCTCGTTTCTCCTTTATATAAGGGGTGCCATAAATGCCATGAATCTTCTCAGAGAAGCTTATTTGGTTGTGATTAATGCGTTGAAGCTTATAGAGTATGCCTCATTTAATTCCATAAATTCCCCAATTCACGCCTTTTTCCCCTAACGACTGTTTTATTCTTTTCCAACCATTGGCCCCTTTTCTGGTGCGCTACACTTTTTTAGTGCGTCGTGCATTTATGCTATGATTTTTCCTTAGTGCGCAGTGTTTTGATTTATGTCAACTATATGTTGTGCGTGGACATTTTTATTTTTTTCACATTGAGTCCATTATCTCTGCGCACGATATTTCCCAATATTTTGTATTTTCCTTCTTTTCTATTTTTGTATTTCTTTTTATCATTTTTTTCTGCTAATCTCTGCTATAGTACACTATATACATGAATTTCTCACTGTGTTGTAATGCTTAAGTGTTAGGAGGTCGAGTGTCCTTGTAAAGTTTCAGTCGACTATTGTTGATCATTCCTTTGAGTTATGTTCCTCCCAAGTCTTTTAGTTGTACAAATCCCCCATCTGTGATAGTCTTTACTTCATAGGGCCCTAAAAAATGCATTTTAAATTTACTAGGATGTTGGAAAAATTTATTGTCATAGAGAAAGACTAGGTCTCCCTCCTTGAAACTCTTCCACATAATATGTATGTCATGTCAGGCTTTGTCTCTTGCTCTCTATACTTCCTGGGGAAATCCTACCAGAATATTGTTCTCTTCCATTTCCATTAGTTGATTTAACCTTTCCTTTATTGTGCCTCTTTTTGTCATGTTGGTAAATTCTGCTACGCACAGAATGGGTACCAGAAATTCTAATGGCACCACTGCTTCCTTCTCATACACCAATCTAAATGGTGTCTTTCCTTTCAACTTATTACATGTAGTCCTGTATTCCCATAGTACTGTTGGTATTTTCAAGTCCCAATCATCCCTGTTGACATTGCAGATCTTTGTCAGAGAATTTTCCAAGATCTTATTGAAATCTTCCATTATTCCATTTTCCTGAGGATGATATGGTGTACTCCTCTGGTGATAGACTTAAAACTACTCAGTCATAGCCCTGATAGTATTATTGATAAAGTAAGTTCCTTGGTCACTCATCAAAATTATTGGACACCCAAATCGGGTGATCACTTGCTCAAACAAGAAGTGTGTTGTTGTCTTCGCGCTATAGTCTTTGACTGGTGTTGTTGTTTCCCATCTTGTTAAGTATTCAGTCGCAATAATTATATATCTATCTCCTGGTCTTTTTGTTGGTGGATTTATTGATCCAACAAAGTATATTGCCCATTTTTCAAATACCTGCAAAGTTATTTGTGGTCTTAGGGGCATCTCATCCCTTATGTTAGGTTTTCCCACCCTCTGATAGACATCACATTTCTGTTAATATTCATTGGAATCTCTATGGATTGTTGGCCACCATAATCTTGTGTGCAATACCTTCTGTGTAGTAGCTTTTCCTGCGTAATGTCCTCCAACTATACCTTCGTGAGCTTCTGCCAAAATTTTAAGCATTTCATGCTCTAGTACACACCTTCTAAAAATGTTGTCTACACCCATCTTGTATAAGTGTCCTGCAATAAGTTGATAGTCTGTAGCTCTGACTACCATATTTTTCTTCTGCATAGTGATAAACTCTCATGGCACAATCCATGTACTTAAGTATTCAATAATATCGGCAAAGTATTCATCAACTATTGTATTGAAAATATTTGTGCATCACGGAAGTTGTCTTCCAAGTTAGTATGTTCTTCTCCATTAGTTACCCTTGAGAAGTGATCAAGTCCTGCATTCAGCTTTTCGTGGTTTGACTATTACTTCAAAATCAAATTCTTGAAATAAAAATAGCCATCTACAGATCCTCCCCCCCAACACTGGCTTGTTGACTAGATATTTGAGGGCAGAATGGTTTGTGAACATCTTAAAGTGTTTACCTAGTAAGTAGTGCCTGAACTTTTGAAGTGCATATACCATGGTTAGGCCTTCTCTTTCTGTGGTGTTGTAAATCTGCTCTCATTATGACAATTTTCTTCTTGCAAAGGCTATAGGATGGTTTAAATCCCCTACTCTTGGTTGCGCCAGAACTGCTCCAAGTGCTATGGTTGATGCATCTACATGCACATGAAATTCCTTTTCCCAATTTGGGAATACTAGGATAGGCATTGTGACCACTAGTTCTTTTAAGGTGTCCAACCCTTGTTGATAGTCCTCATTCCACTGAAATCTTATATCCTTATTTAATAGTTTTTCCATTGGCGTAGTAATCTGCGCATACCCTTTTATAAATTTCCTGTAATAGCTTGTATGTCCCAGTGTTTCTCTCAACTAGCGCACTGATTTTGGTTGTGGAAAATTTACAATGACTGCAATCTTAGCAGGATATACTAGTAAGCCTTGTTTACACACTATATGTCCCAATAATATCCCAAAAGGTGTCCCAAAAATGCATTTCTTGATATTCAATGATGCCTGACACTGCCTACATCTTTCTAACATTAGCCTTAACACTTCTACATGATCCTTTAACAAACTATATACAATTCAGTCATCCATAAATACTTCTAGAAACTGATGTATGAATTCCTTAAAAGCAGCTATGACTACTCTTGAAAATATGGTTGGTGCATTCTTCATCCCAAATGGCATGACTGTATATTGGTAGGATCCCCATTCTATGGAAAAATTAGTCTTATATCTGTCCTCTAGGGCTATTTTGATCTAATGGTAACCTGAGAATCCATTTGTAAATGAATATGCTTCCTCTCCTCCCACATTATCTAGGACCTCATCTGTGAAAGGGGTAGGAAAAGAATCATGTAAACAAGCATCATTAATTTTTCTCAAATCTACACAAATCCGTATCCCCCCTTGTTTCTTTTCTTCGACTATCGTAGGGTTTGTCCATTCGGATTTCTCTACTAGTTCTATGATACCAGCTTCCATCATTCTTTCAATTTTCGCTTTCACTTTCTTCTTATATACTGGATTCAGTCTGTAAGGTCTCTACCTGACAGGTTGTGCCTAAGGTTTGAGAGGTATTTTCATCTCTCCTATCTCTCCTGCTATTCCTTTCATCTTTGTAAAGGTCGTTGGGAATAGGTCATTGTATTTGTGCAGTAGCTATGTTATTATTTCTACTCTTTGTTCATCCCAATAGTCTTCAATACTTGTCATTTTAGGATTTTCAGTTGTCCCAATATTGATTGTCTTCACTTTGAATGGTGAAACAAATAATTATGACTCCAAAGATGGACCTTCCACCTCTCTTTCTCCTTCAATCTTTGTAATCTGGATGTTGTGTGGGTCATCTTCATCGAGTGCTTCCTCTCTAACATGAGAGGATGACAATAGTTCTTTAACTATCTGTCTATTTTGTTGTTGATATTTTGTCATGATTTCAACTGTTGTTTCATCAATAAATATCACACCTCTTATTTGCTTCAATACTGAATCAATGTTGGGGTTCTCATGTTCAAATGAGAAGGTTGCTACAAAGTTTTGTTGTAAGGATGTCCATTATGTAGTGCCTCTGTGCATCTCCTGGTCTGCATACCAGTTCTCTGGGATTCCTTCTAGTGTATGGATGAAATGATGAGGCCATTCTTCTAGTGGTGTCATCCTCCATTGTGTTATTCACTTCTCCAAGTGTTATGCTAGTGTTCCTTTCCCATCATACCTATGCATTTTATTTCTCCCCTTCTCTA
>SNQJ01S0034869.1:89027-101758 GCA_010110895.2 Picea sitchensis | reverse complement strand
ATATTTGTTTTTTAAATATTCAAAAATAGTGTTATTTTACTACAATTATTTTATATATATTGAAGCAACCATAAACAATATGTTTAAAATGATGTTTTTTACTACATTTTAAAAATATGGAACAATAAATCAATTGAGACACAATTACATGAAACACATAATTTCAAAAAAGTAAATGGAAAAAAAATATTTATAAGATTGAAAGGAGCATGGAAAAATTACTAAAAACATCATTGAATAAAAAATAAAAATAAAAAATTAGAAAAATTTTGAAAATACATGAAAAACCAGCATTTAAAAAAATAATGTGGAAACATTGTGGATCGAAAAATTTAAAATATCGAAAAACCATCTAAAAAGGGAGGGGGGTGCTACTGGTAGCACCATTTTTAAAAACAGGGTAAAAAACTTGACCCAAAAAAAAACGAGAACTCTGTAGAGTTCTCGTTAAGTTGGTAACTATGTTAGATGCATAATTTGAATTATCAATCATAAAAATCATCAAAAACAAACTCATTCAAGACAAACATCAATCAATATCAAACCCCCAACCCCCTCACGGTAGACAAAGAATAAACATTAGGCTCAAGTAGTAGAGGATTAGGCATTAGGGATGAAATTTTAGTAGGGGGGGGCTTTCGCTTGTAAAAGCAAAAGTAAAAGGGAGGTTGTTGTTGCCTTAACAGAAGGTTAGGATGGTCGACATTAAGACAAATACTTTGAAATTTCGATCTAATGTGGATATACACGGGACACTCTAAGAGAAAGTGTTTTTCATCTTCAACCCTCTTAGTCTCATAAAGATGACATATTTTTTCGACCCACGACATTTTAGGAACTGTCCAATGCCTAGTTTCACTATGTATCTCGTGAGAGTTTGCTCTTATTTTAGCAATGATGATTTTCTTCTTTACATTAAGTCAAAACAAAGAGATAATTTTGATCTTCTAGATTAGGGTTGATCACCTCCTTATAGTATCTTAATTTTTTTTAAACCTCTAATTCTTTATCGCACCACAAATTCTCCTTAAATTTAGATGTAATAATATTATTAATATTGTCGTTATTCTACAGAATGACTTATTCCTTTATTCCCCAATAATTTAGACAAGACTTGGCATATTTATGCCATACCCACTTGAGTCGTAGGAGGTTTTGGTTGGAGTTTGAAGCAATTATGGGAAGCCCCTTTCTTCGGTGTTGTTTATTGTGTTCTTATACATTAGGTACTTAATCATAGTCGTGCTCTCAATGGGGGAAATGATCACTTCTATGAGGAGGATAGGATAGGGTGTGTTGCCTTTAATTTTTAGATTATAATTTATAAAATTCGTTTGGATTTACTCTAGCTTTCTCGAGGATTCTCTATAGATACTATATCCCCAAACTTCACATCCATATAAGAGACTCAAAGAGGATTTTTTTCTTATCCCATAAGCAAAGGTCAGCTAATTTACACTTGTTTTCAGACACACAATAAGCTTTCCACCCTTCATTTATCATTTTCTCAACGCTATAGTTCCAATTGAGCTTGTGATGAATATTGATTCCTAGATATTTGTATGAAGGAACTTCCTCCAAGTTGTTGTTGTCATATACGAAAGTATCATAGGTGATATTTTTGGATTTAATTATCATGACCTTTTTTTTGTCAATGTTCACAATCATACTCGTACTACAGCAGAAATCCTTGATATTCTTGATTGCTTATCAAGATCATAGGAAATCCTTGCCATAAAAAAAATATCATTAGCATAAAGAAGAATGATTATTACTATACTAGTGAGAGTTAGGTCGACACAACCTGCTTCTTCCAAACAATCTTCTAACTTGTCAATGTAAATGCCAAAAAGGGTAGGGGGTAGGAGACAACCTTGCTTGACTCCTATATTACAATTGATTTCTTCTAACCAACATTCAGTGTTCCTAAACATCACAATAACGTTCTCATACAACCTTACAATAGCAATTATCAACTCGAAAGGAACTTTTAGCTCTTCTGGCATATTCCAAAGGTTAGTCTTGGGCATTGTGTCAAAATATTTTCTAAAGTCAACAAAACAACAAAGGAATTTGGTTTTATTATTGCAACACTCCTCCGCGATGATCATAAGTGTAACAAGGTGGTGCATAATTCAATGATAGATCTTTCTAAATCTAGTTTGGCCTTTAGCTCCTTTTCTGTGGCTTTCTAGCCATATGTTGATCTTCTTTTCCAAAATAATTTTGTACAGCTTGGCTAAAATGGGGCTAATCATAATGGTCCTATAATTAGAGTGATTGATTTTATCTCCACTTTCAAAAATATGTAGAATGAGGCATTGAGTCCATGGCTTAAAGAAGCCCTGCTTGACTACCAAATTGAAGAGCTTGTGTATGTGAGGGATGAGGATAGGCCCTCCAATTTTTAAGATTTTAGCTTGGCAGTCTTGAATGCCCTTAGTTTTCCCTTTTATGATCCACTTAACCCCAAACTTTATGTCTTCTATAGAAAAAACTTCATCCTCTATAGAAATGTTTGAAATGTTGTCCAGGACATTAGGGGATTTGAAAAGATTTTTGAAGTAGGAATTTCAGTCCCTCAAGGGAATCATACTATTATATTTAGTTTTATGAGTCTGAATTTGCCTGCAAAATTTCTTAGGATCTAGCTTTTACCATTGTATAGCCTATCATTATGAGGCATTTGTACACACAATGATTCATTATCCACATTTACTGGTATATATCCTATCATTCTAAGGCATTTATATACACAATGAGGCATCATTAGACTTGTGAGATCTCATATCGACATGTAACACAACTTGAACTGCGATTCTATCCCTCTAGTCATCATCAAGGGGGAATGTTGGAATGTGTTAATGATTTCCTAGTGGTCTTATATTACATGTCTATGGAATTTTGTAATGTTATTCTTCAATAACTCTCTATATTGTAAAAATGTTTTATCCCACATGCATCATCGGGATTATTCTCCTTTCATTCTCTCATATATAATAGAGGTGAAGGAGGCCCTTTACATGAGAAAGAAGAGCAAGAGTGTGAGAGAGTATGAGTGATTTATGGTAACGATCTTTATCCCAGACCCTATGGGTCCTAAGGCCAAATCATCCATATGGGGATGCCCTCTCTTGTAATATTGGAGTTTTCCTAAGGAATACAAAGACCGGCTTCCATGGATGTTTCCCCACATTGGGGTTTTAGCACGTAAATCATGTATTTTTGTCTCTCTCCTCATCTTTCTTGATTCACTGATTATTGATGATTCGTATAGGATTTTAGACCGGTTAGATTTCTTGGTGCATTCTCTTGCATATTTCCCCGATCTAACATCCTTTGCCTTGATCTATCTTGGGGGTGGAATCTATCATTGATTCCTATGGTTGGGCAGTAAATCGCTCCTGAACAATTGATTTGGTGGACTTGCCTTCATTTACAGATAAGTGTTAATGTTTGCCTATCTATGGAATGCTTTGTATTTGCGTATGTTAATGAATTAATTCAAAATATGCATGTTATTTTTGTCACTATTTATGTGTGCATATGAATTCAAAATTATATTGCTATTCAAGGTAGAATTTAGCCTAAGCAATATATTATTAGAAAGAGGATTTTGTATGGAGTGCCCTGATGGTTGAGGGAGGCAATTTGGTATGTGATAGATTTTTATTAGAGCTTATTTTATAATACTAGTCCAATATGGATAGAAAATATGAGTTTTATAATTAAATTGATAGTTGCATACCAACTATTTGACATAATGTCTTAGTGAAAAGTGGCTAATTCTATCAATTTGACTGCTCATAGTGATGAGCTAATGGTTTATGTTCTAAGGCTAGATTAGTATCAAGGCATATGCATAGGTTGTGGAAACAAATTCCACAGGATTTCATGAGATTCAAGTGCCAACTAGCAAGGGGTTTGTGAACATGTGGCAGATCAATGGTGGTTCGGGCTTTGAGTACACTACATGCCCATGAAGTTTTTAGAGGGAGTTTATCCTTTGAAGAATTGGTATATGTCAATGGTAATGCCAAAAACTTGAAAGAAGTTGGACCCAAAGAATGCAAAGAGGAATGGGTCCAATGTTAGTTTTTGAGGTCATTCCCCTTAAGATTCACAAAAGTTACAAGGTATCTTGATGGGACTTAGCTCAAAGTTGACTGAAGTTCACATAAGCTTGATTCTTTGATGTACATAATAGGCATAATGGCCTTAGTTTGTAGGAAGGGAAATGATTCAAGGTTTTGAATTGGCTCAATGGGCTTATGGTTGAAGAAGACTTGATGGAAATGGTTCAAAAGAGACTCGGTCGGTTAATTTCAAAAAGGACCAAAGTGAACTCTTTAAAAGTAGGGTTGAAGTTTCAAATAGGCTCAGACTTTGAATAATGTCCAAAATATTGAAAATTGATCAATATTTCAAAGTGGGCCAAAGTTGAGATGCAGGTCGGAGTTTTGAAATGGCTCGAAGTTCATAAACAGGCCAAAGTTTCAAAGTTACCCCAAAGTTAGAGATTGGCCCAATGGCCTTAAGTTCAAAAGTGACTGAAGTTCGAATATGGTTTTAAGTGTGAAAGTAGCCCGAAGGTCAAAGTATGAAAGTAGCTTGAAGGCCAAATTTCAAAAAACACCCAAAGTGTGAAAGTGCTCAAAGTTTGAAAAGCACCTGAAGTTTCATAAAGGGACAAAATTTAAAAAGTACCCAAATTTGAAGAAGTGCTTGAATTAAAAAATGAGTGAAGTTTGAAAGAGGCTTGAAGTGAAAGTTCAAAAGAGGCCTAGAGTGGAAGTTCTAAGGGGGTATAAAGCCAATGTTTTGGAAGTGCTTGATGGCCTAACTTTTGGAAGTGGAAAATGGTCAAAGCTTTGAAGTGGCTCGATCGGTGATGTTCAAAAAAAGGCCTAATGGGAAAAGTTAATGGCATCCCAATAGCTCGATCCTTAAGAAGGGGTCGAAGGCTTCTAGTTTGAAGGAAGACCAACATTCTAAAGAGGTTAATGGCCCTAAGTTCAAAAATGAGGTTGATACTTTGAATGAGATCGATCCACCAAAGCTTGAAAAGGAAATGAAACCCTTGGTAAGAAGAGGCTCAAGGATTTGAAATAGGTGATGTTAAAAATAGGTTGATGGCTTCATGTGAGAGAGGTATTTGACCCCACCAATTAATGAATGCTTGGCACATGGTGGAAAACCTATTGTTATGAAAAAAAATCTAGAACCAAAAACTTATTTTGGGCATATATTGAGCATACAAATTTAGATGGATTTGAATTTTCATGAGGAAGCTCGTAGTGACATTATCTATGAAAATGTCTTTAAGCTCGTGTTTGTAGTTTTTGCATAGAATTCTTGAAAATTACCAAAATGTTGTTTTCATAGGACGAGATGGTACTTTTCACCAGTTTCTCTATTCATGATGAAACTTGGATAGGAGGTACTATGGTCAGGCACAAGAAAACCTATAAATATGTTTGGAGAGATTCCAAATGATTCTAAGTAGAAAAAATGGGGCCAAATCCACTCGGAAACTTTCATAGTTTTGTAAATTGTTTTTTGAAGGAAAAGTAACTCGAAACAGATAGTGTGGAATTTTTTCCTATTCAACATCTTATCTCCTCAACGATTTGGACAACTTGTCCATAGTGAAATTTTCACAAATTTCTACAGTTTGAAAGACACCAATTTTTTCCAGATTTTGTGACAGTGGACAAAGTGCCAAAAGAGGCAAGTTGTCATACTTAGAATGATGTAAATGTTAATTGGAACATTATATTTCCAATACAAAGGTTGTTGAGTGTTCACAGATAGGAATATTATTAGTACTCAATAAATTTGTTTTAGTTCTCCACAATTTTCTTCCATCGGTAATGAAGATGGTCTCCAGCCTTTATTTGCACTAGCAAAAGCGTAATAAATCTATGAGTCATGAACTTATAGGTACTTTAACTTTTAACTCCAAACTTGGGATGAGACAAGAGTGCAAACGTTGGAAAGTTATTTCAAGGGAGATGAGAGCATAAGATTCATTTTGGGGAATTATTTTTCTAGTTACTTAAAATAATTGTATAGCATAGCCTCCAATCTTGATTTGACAAGGCAAATTGTTAATGTGGGTGACCCCTCAAGTATCCTAAACTTGGGGAAAGAGGTCTATGTTAAAGTATGTTCGTGCCATATGCATAAATGATTGAAGATGACTATATATATAGTGCAAGCATTGTAATGTGGATGCACAATTGGTTGGGCAAGAGAAAGGTAGTCTAAGGTTCTTACCAACTAGAAAGATGAATGTTTGATTTATGATGCTTAGGTGTACCTAGCATATTTGACTTGAAGGTCAAGCATGAAAAGGGAAAGGGACCAAGATTGGTGGTGCCCTTAGTAATAAATGCATGTAATACATTTGACTGCAAACCTCGTATGAAATTTTAATTACATAGATGAGTTATGAATGATCATGGTTATAAGAATCCTACCTCTAGGGAAATAATGTAGGCAACAAGACAACAAATTGAGGAAAAAGTAAAAATCTATTTAGTTTGTTTAACTTTATTGTTGTAAGAATGGTTGTGGAAAGAATTCTATGTTTGATTGAGGTTACAACCAATGATGGACCAATAGAATGGTCAACAAACAATGGGAATGTGTCATTCATATATGCATGTGTTGGATAAACTACATCACTAATCCATTGAATTATAATAGCAAATATGAAAAGAAAAGTTACACAAACTGTGGGTGCAAATCAAAAGGCAGAAGGTTCCAGTGCATGTGCAACATCCTATTTTTTATATGCAAGAAAATAATAAATTCTAAGAAAAGAATCAAAAGATTCAAAATTCTAGATTTTAAACATTTAGATGTCAATTGCCAAATTTTGTGTGTGTGTGTGTGTGTGTGTGTGTGTGTGTGTGTGTGTGTGTGTGTGTGTGTGTGTGTGGCATGTCACATCTGGTATCTAGATTTTATTTTACATGTTGTTTGGTAATTATTCCAGCTGCATTGAGGGATATTGCATAGTTTTTGTCTCATTTATAGATCATGTATTACCAACGAACCCAAATCTTTGATTTGGGGCCACATAGTATTTTTTGTTGAAAATGCTTGATTATGTTTGCCTATTTGGATATGATGTTTCCTTATAACTATTGTGATGATAGACATCTTGTGACTATGTGCCTTATACAATTGTTTGGATTTTGTGTTTAATGTCCCAACAATTGGCATGATAGTTGTTCCATGAATATAACGTGTTCGTTATCTAGGTACTTGAGCCAATGGTCATTGGGTTTGAGGCACTTCTTAATCTTGGTTTGGATGCTTGACTACCAAATTAGTGGAAGATGTATGTGTATTCAGAAAGACTACAGATCATGATGTGAGTCATGACTCTTCTAGAGTGAACCATTGCAATCCATGAATGTGGTGGTGATCTTTATGGTCTGGATATGAACCAGAAACTTGTGTATAAAGAATGTGAAGTGAATGGTGAAATTCTCCTTGCTTGGGAAGTACTTGATGATGAAGGAACTCATTTTGCTTGGGATAGGATTCCTTAAGGAGAGGTAGTGTAATTTGTTGAGAAACTGATGGAATCTAAAGTCATCCTGAGATAACATGAAGGTTGCAAGTTCCAAGGAATGAGGTAGCACAAAGAGATAGACATGGTCAGTAGTGCAACAATGACAATAAAGGGAGTTTCTTACCTTATATTTCTAATTTCCTCTTAGAAATATATGTGATGTCTGAATTAGTAAATATACTTGTATGTTTATGAATCAAGTGCTGCTAGTTGGGTGAGAAAATCATAACTAATGTTATTGTGTGTGATTGGCAGTATGTCCATGAATTGTACTAGTTGTGAATTTATTGGTGAAAATCCTTACCGGGCATAGAAGTTGAAGGGGGTTTTCTTGAACTCATCTCTTGCCATGTGTTTCTATTTTTCTGGTTGATAAATGCAATTATGTGAAAATAATTAATGCATAAGAATGCAAGAGATAAAACTTGTCAAGTTCATATGCACTAATGAATATATTGATGAATAAATATGTATTAATATGCACATAGACATGCATACACATACATTGTTACATGTGTATTAAGTGTGGAATGATGACTAATTGTGGTTGTTGTTGATTGTGTAGCCAAGAATGATCCGAGTGGATATTGGTGCTCACCCGCCTCTTCCATTCACTCAACACAGTTCTCCACATTGGCAATTTTGTTATGATTTTTTTATGATTTTATGGGTCCTAAACTTTCGAGGTCGTTTTGAAGCCCTAAATGATGTTTTCTAGGAAATTCAAGGGCTTAATTTTATTATCAACACGCCCAAGCCATGCCACAATATTGTATTACTTATTTAGAGCTTCCCAACGAGCTATTATGCACCCCAAATAGAGATTTTATGTGAAAGTTGCGCCCCCATGAATTTGATGTAGCAATTAACCACCTCAGGGTCCAAAAACACATTTTGGCACTTCACCTCTTAGGGTTAGGGTTTTGGACCTTTAGGGTTCTTGCTTCATGTTGAAAGGCCATTCTTTTGGCCTCTTGTATGATCTTTTTCAAATGATCATAGCCATTATCTCTCTCTCTCTCTCTCTCTCTCTCTCTCTCTCTCTCTCTCTCAAGGATAAGCTACCACCATTCTAGCCACTTGTGTACTACAATATTTTGTTATTTTATTCATTAATAGAAGTTAGGTTTTCATTATATTACTATGCTCTCTGTTATATTTTTGTGTACATTTCATTTTGTTCCCTATAAAATCCAGACAAAGTGTGAATAAATTCAAGAAGATACTTGTCAAAAGGCTAGTGAAGGGATGTTGTAAGCTCCCACAAGGTACCATCTGAACATATAACATCATAGATGTTGATCACAACCATACAGGTTGGTTGGATGATGCCAATACTATACATGTGTGATTATGGGACTTTCAGCATTAATTCCTTTAACAACTATTGATATCATGAGAGTAGTTGATGATATTCAAATGCATGCATGTTATTGATACCTTGGTGGGGGTATGGTCAAGGAAAGAAGCCTTAGACATGTAAAATTATCAAAATCCTTTCATGCATTTCGAAAATAGAATAATTGTGATAAGTTGGTTATGAGATCATAGCTAGGGAAATTTAAAACTTGTGGTCATGATTTGAAAATGAATCCCATGTGAGGCAACCATGTGTGAGACCATGCCATTGTTGAACTCAATAAAACCCATATCACGACACAAATATCCATTGGTATCCTTGTTTGTATCGATGTCTTGAATACTAAACTTCTTGCCTACATTGAAGAGTACTAAAGGGGAAGAGTTCCTAAGACACTGTTGAGTAGAGAAAGGAGAGTTCTTCCCTTGTGTTGTGTTTGGATTAAGAGCAAGGTGTCCAGATCGTTAAATAAGTGTTGGGGAGGTGATTGGATTATGTGTCGAGGTGTTGGATAAGACCTCCAACAAGACATGGTACATTGCATGACTTGCATGACTTGATGATATGGTATTCAATGTAATGTAAGTATGTATAAGTAGGCTATATGAACGTCCAAGTTATGGTTGTGAATACATAAATCCATACACATATGCTTGAATGTGTTGATTGCATTGTGAGAATGCATGTTTGTGCTAATAATGAATACATGACAAACAATATTTCATCACAGTTAATATGTAACAACCAAAAATTATTGACTTATTGGTTGGATGTAATTATGTGATCATTTCACGTGTTGTTGGGAATGTAGCAATAAAAATATTGTATGCATAAATACTCATGTTTTTTTCATTGAATGAAAACTTTGTTAAGCATAGATTGCAAGTAGAGTTGTCTTGGATGTGGCCACAAGTAATCCAGATTATTTTAGGAATGATATGAAGGCAGAGATATAACGAATAATTACATAGAGATATGGTAAGGAACAAAATAATACAATAAAGCTCAAATTCTATTAATGATTGTCTGAAATACAAAAGACTGTAAAATGAAAAAGCACACAAGCTAGCTAGAATGGTGGTAGCTTATCTCTGAGAAGAGATGTGTTGGCTACGCTCATTCATAAGAAGTTGGAGACAATGAGGATCCAAAGGTCTTTTTGACATAAATCATAAATGATAAAACCATAAAAATCCAAAAACTTAACACTGGGAGATGAAGCGCCAAAGGTCATGCGGGCCACGATGGGGTAAGTTGGTACATCAACTTCCTAGGGTCATAACTTTTGCAGACGATATTTGTTTTAAGCGCATGATATATCATTGGAAATAACTATTTGAGGGCTACACATGTTGTCATCAAAGTCCAGTTAATTATTTTACTGTGACTATGGTGGGCCCAAAAAACGTTCTTTAGGGCCTCAAAACAGCCCTGAAAGTTTAGGACCTGGAAAACTAGGAAAAAAAATTGTCAAAATGGAAATTGGTCTTTGAGCTAGTGGAATAGGTGGATGGCCACTGATATCCACCTGGATTATTCCTTCCCCCTTAGGAAGCAATGGTCTCCATTGTGTCAAGTTCCTGCATCAGATGAGGAAACTTTCGTTGAACATGACTCTTGGTGAGCCACTTTCCCTAATGAAGAAATTGCCCTGCTTTGACGACCTGATAGAGTTTGATAGTCTATTGGCGGAATTCCTTTGTCTTGGTGTTCATGATCCGATCAAATTTATCCTGTTCAATGTAGGAAGGATTGATTTTTTAAGGGGCCAACTGCTCAACCACATCCAAAGTGTCCAAGAGAGGTGGAAAATATGGTCGGAGCAGTGCCACATTAAATACTGGGTGCAATCCAAGTAAAGGAGGAATACTTGATTCAAAATAATTCTGACCCACAACCTTGGTGATGGTGTAAGGCATGTATCAGAGTGGGTGCATATTATGATGGGGTCAAGTGATCTAAGTGGATATCGGTGGCCTCCCACCTTTTCCAACTAGCTCAAAACAGTTTTCTAGCAATTTTGGTAATTTACTATTTTTAGCAGTTTTTCACTTCCAGGGCCATTTTGAGGCCCTAAATGATGTTTTTTGGGAAAATGGGGAGAAATATATAAGTTCCTTCAATATTTTCCCCAAAATGAATCTCCTCGACGATACCTTTCCAAAGGGCTATCATATGCCTAAAACGGAGATCGTATGCAAAAGTTACAACCCTGGGAAGTTGATGAACTAACTTACCCAAACGAGGCCCACGTGACTTTTGGCACTTCATCTCCTAGGGTTAGGTTTTTGGATGTCTAGTGTTTTTGACGTTCCTGTTTATTGTAAAAAAGGCCTTGAGAGCCTTATTGTAATCATCTTCTTGTGAATGAGCGCAGTCATCACATCTCTTCTCAGAGATAAGCCGCCACCATTCAAGTAAGCTTGTTTATGCTACATTTTACAGTTTCAGCTTATTTCCTTATTGAATAGAAAACCAGTTTTATTGTATCTCTGTTATTTTGTGTTAAGCACCTATTGATAATCTATAGTCATTTCATTCTTATCATAAAATCTGGATCAGTGGTATCAGAGCGGTCTTCTCCTTGTCATATTAATGCATGTCCCCAACGAGGTCGGAGTATAAAGAGTTGGGTATCGATCTTGTTTCTCTTGAGGACAAAATATCTTGCACACCCAAGCGACCTCTCATGGTAGGAGAAAATAAATATGACAGGACAGGAAATCCTTTCAAACTATTGATTGAGGAAGTCCTCACGCAACAGAGGAACGAGATGATGGATAGTTTCGCGCAAATCCTTCGGCGCCTACCAACATGCGATACATATTATTCGAGTGGAGGTGTTGCCCCCTTCAAGGTACAAATAAACTTCGATATTCCTATATTTGAAGGTCATATAAATGCATATGTTGTAGACAAGTGGTTGAATCTACTAGAATGGTGTTTTTCTGTCCATAACTTTTCGAATAGAGAAAATATTACTTTTGTGCTCCTCAAAGTCGTTCCCCATGTCAAAGATTGGTACGAAACTTTCTATGAGCAAAAGGAAACAGAGGAACCCTCATTATTTACAGTCATGGCCACCTGGGAATCCTTCAGGGATGTTATTAAGGAACAATACTACCTTGTCGGAAGTTATGACGACTTGTATACCAAATGGACCACACTGCGGCAAGAAAGAGACCAACCAGTGCCAGATTTCACAAATATCTTCCATACCTTGCGCACCAAGCTGGGTATCAAAGATTTAGAGCGACATCTGTTGCTCAAGAATCGCGGTGCTCTACATAGATACATCCATACCAAAATGGAATTTTTGGAAATCTCATCCTTGGGCGCGGCCTATCGATATGTCGTCAAAATCGAGTAGAAGCTCAAACAAAAGACACGACAATTTGGGCCTGGGAACCCCTCACAACAAAAGCCAGGAAAGGGTGGCCCCAACCCACAGAACAAAGGATAGAGCAAAGATGGACAGTATCAGGACAACCAGTCCAAGCCGCAAGCAAAGAAGGACACTGGAAAGACAAAGAAAGATACCGGGAAGTGGTGTGACTTCCATAAGAGCCCTTGGCATAACACTGTTGATTGTCGCTCAAAGCATTCGATGGTGGCCGAAGTGAAAGCCTCTAAATCAAATGTGGGTTCTGACTCTGAGCCAGAACCAGAAAGGGGAAGAAGGATCTGTTATCACTCCAAGAAACCCTTTGTGGTTGCAGACCAAAGGTGCTTGGTAACTTAAGAAATGAATGTTTTTGTATTTTGTAAATGTGGATCAATGGG
>SNQJ01S0034869.1:55754-80383 GCA_010110895.2 Picea sitchensis | reverse complement strand
AAATGCAGGAAGGTCATCTCTCAAACTGGGAAGTTTGTCATCTTCGTGATTCACTCTCAGAATAAGCGAAATAGCATAGCCACATCCAGGGTCTCTACTGCCAACCTCTCCACACAGCAAAAGAAAGTAGATAAGGTCGTGGAAGAATACTCGGATATCTTCTCCTCACCTACCGGGGTAACTCTGCACTGTCAGGTCAAGCACCCCATCGATCTGACCCCCAACGCACCACTGCCCAATGAGCCAATCTATCGTCGCTCTCTATTAAAGAATGAGGAGATCAAGTGGCAGATCCAAGAACTGCTCCACAAGGGGCACATCCGTCCCAGCTCATCACCTTGCGAGAACCCAATCGTGTTGGTACAGAAGAAAGATGGAACCTTGCGACTCTGCATTGATTACCAGGCTCTGAATAAAATCACAGTCAAAAACCGGTACCCGATTCCTCGAATCGATGACCTCATTGATCAACTCACGAGGGCCAAATAATTTAGTAAGATTGATCTGAAGTCTGGATACCACCAGGTCCCGATAGAACAAACAGATGTATGGAAGATTGCCTTCAAGTCAAAGGAAGGCCTTTTTGAATGGTTGGTCATGCCCTTTAGTTTGACAAATGCTCCAGCCACTTTCATGAGGATGATGGACGATATCCTACGACCATTCACCAATACTTTTGTAGTGTTGTATCTGGATGACATTCTCATTTACAGCAAGACTTGGGCCGAACACTTGCAGCATATTCAGCAGGTTCTGCACACCCTACAGCAGCACAAGCTATACACCAACTTGGAAAAAATTTCCTTCGGCATGGACAGGGTCCATTACCTGGGCTACATCGTTGATCAGCATGACGTACATGTGGATCCAGCCAATATCCAAGTCATTCGTGACTGGCCATCCCCAACCACACTCACTAAGCTTCAGAGATTCTTGGGCCTTGCCAATTTCTACCATAGGTTCGTGTTGGGATTCTCCCATATTGCATGGGCCCTCATCCAAATAACCAGGGGTGGTGGTAAGACGAAATTTGTGTGGGGCTAGTCCCAACAACAAGCGTTCGATGATTTGAAGCAGCGCTTGTGCTCAGCCCTGGTACTTTCACTACCAAACCTGTAGCAGCCCTTTGAGATTGAGACAGATGCTTCAGACTATGTTGTGGGTGTCGTTCTAACTCAGCACGGCCACCCTGTGGCCTATCATAGTGAGACATTATCAGATGTTGTCCATAAGTACCCTACTTACAACAAAGAAATGTACTCCATTGTGCAAGCCTGCCACCAGTGGAGACATTACATTCTTGGAAAGGAGACAGTCATCCACACTGATCATAATCCACTGCAGTTCATGCAGACATAAGGAAAATTGCAAAATGATCGCCATCAAAAGTGGTCTACATACCTGGAGAAATTCCACCTCAACATCAAGTATAAAATAGGAAGCACCAATCGCATCGTTGATTTCCTCAACATGCCGCCAGTCATGGCACTCACCACGATGCTAGACTCTTGCGGCCATGAGACCTCTAGATGGCCCCAACTCTATGAGACAGACCCGAACTTCGCCACCACCTACCAAATGTTGGGTGCAAACACAGTTGTCTATAATTCCCATCTTTGGGATGGGTTGTTGTGTCGTCTGGGCCATATCTGTGTTCCATCAAGCGAGGTAGCGAAGCTTATCTCAGAATCCCACTACAGTCGGGTGGCAGGACACTTTGGCGTCGAAAAGACAGTGGCGATGTTATAGAAACATTTATACTGATCGAAACTTCAACAGGAGGTCAGCAAGTATATCAAGTCTTGCACTGCCTGCGTTATTGCCAAACCAACCACTAAGAAACAGGGCCTATACACCCCTCTTCCTACTCTTGATAGGACATGGGAATCCATCTCAATGGACTACATGTTGGGCCTCCCATCCACCAAGCAGGGAAATGACTATGTTTTTTTCGTTGTTGATCACTTTCTAAAATGGCGATTCTCGTCCCCTGCAAGAAGAGAATCACAGTCAAGGCCACTGCGAAGCTCTTCTTTGAATGAGTTTGGGTACATTTTGGAATCACACAAACCATTGTCTCAAATCGGGACAGTTGATTTCTCAGCACATTCTGGTCGAGCCTCTGGTCACTGCTGGACACCAAGCTCACCAAATCCACGGCCTTCCACCCGCAGACAGATGGCCAAACCGAGGTCGTAAATCAAATGATTGTGCATATCCTTCACATTTATAATTCCAAGCACCCTCACACATGGGATGAGAGCCTTCCCTATGTCCAGGATAGCTACAATCAAGCCCTGTAAAGCTCAACCAGCCACAACCCCTTTCAGTTGGGGTTGGGATTCCAACCATTGGGTCCCATAGATGTTGCACTTCCCCTTGCGGTCACCTCGACCGACTCATCTTATGCTCCAACTGAAGCTAACAAAGTCACCTGGTTCATTGAGTGGATCTAGCACATCTACCAATAGGTTCAATATATCCTACAGAAGTCCAATGACAAGTACAAGCAGCGCCATGATCAACATCGGGTGCCACATAAGTTTCAGGTGGGCGACAAATTTTGGTTGCACTTGCAGAAAGAACGCCTTACAGGACCCCATCGGAAGCTTCGCTCACTCTGTTATGGGTCGTACACCATCACCAAGTCCATGGGAGATAATTCTTTTGAGCTCAACATTCCTCCTTTCCTTGTCTTGCACCCAGTTTTCAACATGGATCTTCTTCGCCCTTATTTCCCACCATTATTGGAAACCTCAAAAGTAGCAGAACAGCTGACACCAACAGAGCTCAACCCCGACTGCATACAACAGGAATCCAGTGATCATATTGTGGACACACAGATCAAGGGCACTCGACATCAAAGGACTCGGCTTTATCGAGTCGTCAAAGCAGGGCAGCTCCTGCACCAAGGCAAGTGGCTCACCCGGGGCCAAATTCAACAGAAATTTCCTCATCTGATGGGGGAACTAAACGCAATGGATAAAATTGCTTCATAAGGAATGAGGATTGATCTAGGTGGATATCAGTGGCGACCCACCTTTTCCAACTGGCTCAAAACAGTTTTCTGGCAATTTTGGTAATTTACTATTTTTAGCAGTTTTTCACTTCCGGAGCTGTTTTGAGGCCCTAAACAATGTTTTTTGGGAAAATGGGGAGTAATTTGGACATTCCTTCGACATTTCCCCAAAATGAATCTCCTCGACAATACCTTTCCAATGGGCTATCATACGCCTAAAACGGATATCGTATGCAAAAGTTACAACCCCAGGAAGTTGATGAACTAACTTACCCAAACATGGCCCACATGACTTTTGGTGCTTCATCTCCTAGGGTTAGGTTTTTGGATGTCTAGGGTTTTTGACATTCCTGTTTATTGTAAAAAATGCCTTGAGAGCCTCATTGTAATCATCTTCTTGTGAATGAGCGCATTCGTCACATCTCTTCTCAGAGATAAGACGCCACCATTCCAGCAAGCTTATTTTCGCTGCATTTTACAATTTCAGCGTATTTTCTTATTGAATAGAAAACCAGTTTTATTGTATCTCTGTTATTTTGTGTTAAGCACCTGTTAATAATTTGTAGTCATTTCGTTATGCTCATAAAATTCGGATCATCCAGTGAGGTGTTCTTCCTATAAATGCAACCAAACCTTATCGCCCACCTGAAATTTGTGCGATACCCGATGTTGATCGTGGCATTGCTTGTACTTAGCATTGGCTTTCTGCACAATATCATGAAGTTGTTGTTGGATGTGTTGGGTGTGCTCAACAAATTTGTCTGCCCTGTCAACCTCTATCTTAGCATGGGAGGACTCTTCCTATGTGGCTGCAATGGTCAGAGTTACATCAATGGGGGCCAATGGTTGGAACCCCAAGAACACCTGAAAAGGGTTGTGGCCAATAGAGTTGTGGAGGGATATGTTGTATCTATGTTGAAAATAAGGAGGGATTTCATCCCATGTGTGTGGATGTTTGGAATTATACATTTGCAAGATATGGACAATCATATTGTTGACTACCTATGGTCGTCCATCAGTCTGTGGGTGGAAAGAAGTCGATTTGGTCATCTTGGTGTCCATCATCGACCATAGGTTGGACCAAAAGGTGCTTAGGAACGTATTGTCTCGATCGGAGATAATAGTTTTTGGTAGCCAAAAACGAACCCAAACATGTGTTAAGAAGAGCTTGGTGGTGGCCTCGGCTATGATGCTCTTCTTGCAGGGTGCCAAAATTGTCATCTTAGAGAATCGATCGACGACCATGAAGACATAGTCATTCCCATGCTTGGTTGAAGGTAGACTGAACATGTAGTCCATGAAGATGGACTCCCACAGCCTATCTGGAGTAGGAATAGGGGTGTATAGCCCCTATTTCTTGATGTCGGGCTTGTAAATGGCGTAGGAAGTGCAAGATCTAATGTACTTGAAAATATCTTGTCGGATCTTTGACCGATAAAAAACTTATGTAGTACTGCCACTATATTTTCTACACCAAAATGTCTCACTTCCCAGATTAGTTATGCATGTTTGCTTGAAGGAACATAGAGGTGGCTTAGATGGCATAATAATTCATCCTGGAGATGAAAGTTGGGAACTATTTTTCCTATGCTCACTGTCTGATAGGTAGTATTAAAGTCAAAGTCATTATTGTATAATTATGGCCATCCACATATCTCATGTCCATAAGAGTTAATAACTTTGGTGAGTGTTGCCACCGGGGGTCGACTGAGGCAATCTGCGACATGGTTAGTGCTACCCTTCTTGTACTTGATATTCAAGTGGAATTTCTACAGGTATGTGGACCACTTCTGGTGACGGTCGTTTTGTAACTTTCATTATGTCTGCATGAATTGCATAGGCCTGTGATCAGTGTGGATGATCATTTTCTTCCCCATAATGTAATTCTTCCACTGTCGACATGCCTACACAATGGAGTGCATATCTTTGTCATAGGTGGGGTATCTTCGAACAAAATCAAATAGAGTTTCACTGTGATAGGATATTGTACTCCCATGTTGAGTGAGGACTGCATCGATAGCATAATCAGAAGCATTTGTCTCAATCTCAAATGGTCATTGCAGGTCTGGTATAATGAGGATTGGTGTTGAGCAGAGGCGGGATTTCAAATCCTCTAATGCTTTATGTTGGGGTGCAGACAGAAAAAACTTGAACTTCGTGCCACACTTGGTCACCTAGCTTAGGGCCCAAGAGATATGAGAGAACTCCAACACAAACTGTCAATAATAGTTAGCAAGGACCAAGAAGTTGTGGAGATTAGTCATTTTTTTCGGGGATGGCCAATCGTGGATGACTTGGATCTTTGTTGGATCCACATGTACACCTTACTCATCCACGATGTATCTCAAATATTGGATTCTTTGCATGTTGAAGGAACACTTATTCAAATTGGCATATAACTTGTGTTGTCACAGGGTGCCTAATACATGTTGAATATGCTCCAAATGTTCCTCCCAAGTTTTTTTGAAGATGAGGATGTCATCCAAATATACAACCACAAAGGAGTTTGTGAATGGCCATAATATATCATCCATCATCCACATGAATGTGGTCGGGGCATTAGTCAAGCTAAAAGGCATGACCAACCACTCAAAAATGCCTTCTTTGGACTAGAAGGTTGTCTTCCACACATCAACTTGCTCAATCGACACCTAGTGGTAACCTAACTTCAAATCAATCTTACTAAAAAATTGGCTCCCTTGAGATGATTGAGAAGATCATCAATCCGGGGAATTAGGTATTTTTTCTTGACTGTGATCTTGTTCGGGGCTCTATAATCAATATAAAGTAGCCATGTCTCATCCTTCTTTTGTACTATAACAATTGGGATCCCGCAAGGTGAGGATCTTGGTCTGATGTGGCCCTTCAGAATTAGCTCTTGGATCTGGCATTTGATTTCTTCATTCTCCATAACAAAATGCTTGTATACAGAGCCATTAGACAAAGGATCATCGGGTGTCAGATCAATTGAGTGCTTTACCTGACAGTGCACAGGAACCCTGATAGGAAAGGCGAATATGTCTTTGTACTCCTCGACTATTTCATCCACATGTTGTTGCTAAGAAGAGAGACCCCATGCATGGGTTTTGGTGGTTGCAATGACCTTCCGTTCACCTTCCAATCGAACCATACAGAGGAAAAACCTCCTAGTCTGAGAAACCACCTTTCTACACTGCTTCATAGAGATCAAAGAGACCACAGTATTAGAGACTACCTATGATACCCTATAGAGTTATCTCCCAAAGTAATAATGACACTACGGGCCCTAAATTCATAAACAACATGACGCTTCCACATATATGGTTGTCATAGAAAAAAATCACAAACTTCAAGTGTGGAAACATCACAAAATAGCTCGTCTTTGAAGAGTTTGATGTCGTAGTCCAGGCGACATTGTTGGATGACGCGGATGTTCCGTCCATGGCTGAGCCAATCGATGGTGTATGGTTGAGGATGTTGTGTTGTTGTTAAGTTCGACCTCTTGAAAACCTATGTTGAGATCAATTTATTTTGGCTACCACTATCAACAATGAAATGGAGTGGAGTTCCCTTCACCCACATCTATGAGTGGAAAAGATGCTCCCCTTCTTCAGACTCCTCCGGTTCCTCTAGATGAACTTTTGTGTTAGCGATGGTGACACTGGATTCTGCATTAATGATATGTCCTCCCTTTGCTAGATCGAAATCAGAATCTGAGTCCGCATCTGACCTTGGGGATTTCGTCTTAGCCAACAATGACTATTTGGAGCAACATTCATCAGTATTGTGCCTAGGGATTTTGTGGAACTCGCACCATTTTCCAGTGTCCTTCTTTGACTTCCCATTACCCTTCTTTGTTGGTGGATTGGGATGGTTATCCTAGGGTTGGACATCCTTGCTCGATCCTTTGGCCTGGGAGTTAGGGCCACCCTTACCATACTTTGGCTGTTGTGGATTTTCATACACAAACTCCAACTTGTTTTGTTGCTTGAATTTCTGCTCGATTTTGACAGCATATCGATAAGCAACTCCCAATGACGAGATATCCAGAAATTCCATTTCGGTTTGGATGTATCTGTGCAGAGCCCCATGGTATTTTAGGAATAGAAGTCACTCAGAGTATTTGATACCCAGCTTGGTGTGCAAGGTATGCAAAGTATTTGTGAACTCCAACACCATTTGGCCCTTCTCTTGGCGCAATGTGGTCCATCTCATGTACTGGTCATCATAACTTCCAACAGGGTAATATTGTTCCTTGAGGGAATCAACAAAAGTCGCCCAAGTGGGTCCTGGGCCAAAAATTCCAGACTCGTCCTTGACATGTTTCTCATAGTAAGTCTCCCACCAATATTTGACATGGGGAAGGGCCTTAAAGAGCGCGAAGGTTATATTTTCACTGTTGGAAAAATTGTGGACAGAGAAATAACCCTCTAGTAGATTTAACCATTTTTCCAGAGCGTCGGCATCTATCTAGCCTTCAAATAAAGGAATATCAAAGTTAAATTGTACCTTGAAGGACGTCACAAATATGAAGTGATTGTTGGTTGAACGTGCCTTTGTTGTTGTTGAAATCCATCAAAGGAACTAGGCGAAATTATCCATCATCTCGTTCCTCTATCGCGTGAGGGATTCCTCGAGCAATAGTTTGAAAATATCTCTTGTCCCATCATCCCTCTTTTCTTCCACCGTGGAAGGTATCTTGGGCATGCAAGAGCAGTTGTCCTCAAGAGATACAAGCTTGAGACCCAACTCTCTATACCCAGACCTCGTCGAGGACATGCACTGAGGATGACAAGGAGTAGATCACTCTGATACCACTAATCTGGATTATTTTAGGAACGATATGAAGGCATAAATATAACAGAGATATAACAAAAAATTACACATAGATATGGAAAGGAACACAGTAATACAGTAAAGCTCAGATTCTATTAATGACTGTTTGAAATACAAAATATTGTAAAATGCAAAATCACACAAGCTAGCTAGAATGGTGGTAGATTATCTCTCAGAAGATATGTGTCAACTATGCTCATTCACAATAAGTTGGTTACAATGAGGCTCCAAATTCATTTTTGACATAAATCATAAATAAGTAAACCCTAAACATTAAAAAACCTACCCCGAGGAGATGAAGCACCAAAAGTCATGTGGGCCCCGATGGGGTAAGTTGGTACATCAACTTGTTGGGGTCATAAATTTTGCATATGATCTTCATTTTAGGTGCATGATAGCTCGTTGGAAAGAACTATCCAAGGACTACACATGTTGTCATCACATTCTGGATAAAACCTATAGTGTGACTAGGCGGGCCCAAAAAATGTTGTTTAGGGCCTCAAAACAACCCCAGAAGTTTAGGACCCGAAAAACTAGGAAAAGCTGCCAAAATGGAAATTGGTCTTTGAGCTAGTGGAATAAGTGGGTGGCCACCAATATCCACCTGGATCAACAATATTAAGTCGATAATGAAGACTAGTTAGTATTGCATGCAAAGGCCAACATTACAAGAGAATCCCATACCTATTGAATTTGATTTATGTATGAAATAAATTTGAAATTTCAATTTAAAGTTGATGATAATAGCTCATGGTAACTACATATCTATGATACAAGTGAGAAGATGGATTTGTCTAGTGAGGAAAAATTATGGTTTATGTAAGCTTGAAATAATGGGGAGGTTGTTACTGTGATGAGACTACAACACTATGCTATGCCAAGATTGCCTTGACCTAATGATTTTTTTGAGGCTACCAAAGGGATGCCTTTGTAGTAAATCTCTGCAATTCTACGCTCTTCTTACATGTGAAATCTTTGGTGAATGATGGATCACCCAAGGTATTGTTTAGCAAATAAGGGATGCATAGCCTACAAGGGTGAGTGGCTACAAGGAAAAGGTGACTTGCATGAATAATATATGCGAGATTCATGGAATATGCTAGCTCAGATCAAGAGGAATTATATTTTTGGGGCATCAAAGAATAGAGTAATATGAATCCTACTCATGGAAGCCATGTCAAGCAAACATATATTTATACGTATTGGGTTGAAGTTGCATAATATATCTTGTATTGTGAATATATGTGCTTCAATTATGAATTTGAATTTCCTGTGAATGGAATAATTGTTGCATAGAAATGGCTATGACATGCATGGCTTTCCTTTGATGATTACCATAGATATATGTTGAAACACCGAGGCCTTTTAAACATGTCAAGTGGAATTGTTGAACATTGTTGTTTAAAATTGCCAACAAAGACAAGTTCACAATGGAGAGGATATCATCAGGGAAGTGGCTAAAGAATGAAGATAGGATTTCATTACTGGAACAAAAGGTCACTTACGATGGTGTTATTCCAAGGGAGAGGGGAATGTAATATCTTGGTTTTTACCCCTAAATTATAATACATTAATCATGTATTATTCAAATGATGATGTTATGTGATTGGATTCAAGCCATGTGGGATGAATTAAATGATCCCATGTGTAAATATTGTAAGCATTGTAAATATTCCTAATGTGAAGCTTAAGGCCAAGGTCCAACTAGCGAATGCATATGCATCCTCTATATGGGATAGGATTGTGGTGTGGTTGTTATGTTTTCCATGGTGTGTTTGTGTTATACTTAAAAAACATGTATAAAAAGGGAACAAATAATAATGTAATATCCACCAAAAAGGTTGTTTGAGAAGCAACAAGGGGATACCACAAGAGGGGAAAAGTAAAGGATATGCATGGGTGAATTGATTTGACACTTGTCCTTTGAGGTAAAACCTCCCTTACCCATGCTTCGTTACAAACATTTACTACAAATATTTGGCTCTAGTGGTCACGTGGATGTTTCCCTATGCTTCTTGGGAAGGGTGCACTTATCTTATGCAACTAAGGAAAAACTATTTTTTCCCTCATGCATAGATAATTCTTACATTCTTCCATTCTTCATGATGCATTCCACTCCCATGAGCATTCTCCATTCTCCTAGTTGAAGGTTCTTCCTCTCCTTGTGCATGGAGGAACTTGTGTGAAACCATGGCTATTATTCTTGCAACTAGTGAGAGAACTCAATGGAACTATGGTTGGTAAGAGAAAGTGGAAATGGGGGATTTGATATTGAGAATTCAAAGAGGAAATGGGATGGTTTTGATGGAAAAAACATGGTTGGAATGTCCACAATAACTTATTCGAATACCACAATCATGCAATCGTGTTTTTGTTTCTCGTGGATTGTTTGGGCCAAGTGTTTCTTGTCGAGGTCATTTGAAATAGGAAACCAATAGTTTTGGACTCTTTTTGCTTGTACTAGAATGGAATAAGATCCCTAAGGGGATACAAAGTAAAGAAAGAGAAGATCTTCCTTATGTCATGAAAGAGAAGACAATAATATGGTGTAGTGATGGTTGGATGAAGGCCTAGAGTTCTCAATAGTGAGTAGATTAGCTATGTCATGAGATAGATGGGTTGGTTGAGTGATATTAGATACATGTAGGATATTCCCTTGCCCTAGTGGTATCATGATCTAGCTTGGGGGTGGAATCCATGATACAAAGTAAAGAAAGAGAAGATCTTCCTTATTTCATGAAAGAGAAGACAATAATATGGTGTAGTGGTGGTTGGATGAAGGCCCAGAGTTCTCAATAGTGAGTAGATTAGCTATGTCATGAGATAGATGGGTTGGTTGAGTGAGATTAGATACATGTAGGAGATTCCCTTTCCCTAGTGGTATCATGATCTATCTTGGGGGTGGAATCCATAGTTGATTCTTACGGTCTGGCGATGAATCACTCATCAACAATTGGTTGGGTGGACTTGCCTTCATTTGCATAAAGTGTTCATGTTTTCCTATCCGAGGAATGCTTTGTAATTGCATATGTTAATGAAAGAGTTTAAAATATGCATGTTATTCTCATTACTAGTTGTATGAATTCGAAATTATATTGTTGTTTGAGGTATAATTTAGCCTAAACAATGGATTTTTATAGAGTGGATTTTGTATTGAGTGCCCTTATGGTTGAGGGATGCATCTATGTATGTGACACCTTTCCTCTTCCCCTCTTGTGGTATCATGGTCCCCTTGTTGCTTCTCAAGCAACATTTTCTATGGATTTATATTATTATGTATTTCCTTTTTATTCATGCTTTTACATAAACATATGCACACCATGTAAACATAATGACCACACAAATATCCTATCGCATCATGAGAACTCATACACATTTGAGATTCGGGCCTTGTCCTTGAGATTTGTACTAGGAATCCATACACACATTTACATTATTTACAACATGGGGTCATTATGATTCAACCCACGTGGCTTGAATCATGTCGCGTAGCCTCATCATCTATATAATATAAAATTTAATGTATTATATTCCAAGGGTTAATACTGGGATATTGTAGCCTCTCGCCACACTCCAAAGTGCCAATATCCTCTTCATGTCCAACCTATTAGCGCCGCCATTTTTCTTTCCATTTAGAGTCGGTTTTAAGTCACGTTGCGACCCATGCGTCCAAACATGTGAATTCAGGTACATAGCACCGTGAGGTCGAAGTCAGTAAGTGGTTGGTTTGCCCTTGGAAACGGGAAGGGATGTCATAGTCGAAACTTGTATAAGTGGTACAAGTGTGTCTTTTTCAAGAGAGTTCAGTCATGTTAAGAAACCAATCTCTACATGCCCCAGGTCGAGCCAAGTGGTTAATGGAATTCGCAAAAGCAAGTACAACAGTTATTATCAGTTCATCATGAAAGTCAAGGGAATGAAAAATCACGACGTTTGTATCATGCATGCCCACCAAACCTTATCACTTGTATCCTACATGCGGGGATTTTCCATGGAAAACCTGAAACTCAACTTGGAACATCTTGTCGCCATGAATTCATTGTCCTCTAGCATGATGTCCTCTCTTGTCCAACTCATTATAAATCTCAGATGTTCGACACTCTCTCCGGTCATAGAACCAGGCCTGAACTATGTCTGCAACTCCCCTTGCCAGTCCAGTTTGTTCAAAGTTTTCCCCCCTGTGCGTTTGTTGGATATACTGCGCGTGGAACACACATTTTTCATGCCATGGCGACCTCTCAAAGCGCAAGGAAAGGGACGCAGAGCAGAAAAACTGCATGGTTCAAGCCCCAAAAAGACTGGGAGTCATTCTCACCTGCAGTGGGCATCCCCAAAGATGTGAAAGGAGCTATTCTTTTACCTGCAGAGAAGACCATATCAAACCATGTAGAATCTAAAGCGGAGGGATTCGAACAGGAAGGGAAGATAGTAGGAGCCCCCTCTCCCCAACAATAAATGCCTCGGAGGAGGGGCAGGCCGAGGAACAACAAGGAGACCATGGAAGCGTGAGTTTCAGAAGAGTCGCGTGCCAGATCGGTAGCTGAAGAAATACTCATGCACACCATCTGGCTAGAACCTGCTAGAGGATCGAGCTGCGAAACAGGAGTAGAACAAGGAAAGTGGATATCATAGGAGTGAATGATCAAGAGCCATCTCAGCAACTAAAGCAGGCAAAACTGGCTATCGTTGAACTCTATTAGGAAAACATGGAATTGAGGCGGGAGCTCGCGACACAGGCTGCGGAAACATCAGCAGCGCAGGGTTGCAAAGATAACGTGGCATGGTTGAAAAGGCATCTCAAACAAGCGCAGGAAACCATTGTACAGTTGTGAGAGGCACAAATATTAGCGAAAGAAAGGCATGCAGAGCACCCCAGAGAATGCTAAGCGGTGGAGAAAGAAGCTTGTGTGGCTCTCGCCAATGCACAGAAAAAGCAAGTTTAGCAAGTGTTCATTTCTACATCTGAATAACATGAGACAAATCTTGGCAGTTTTGATGGACATGTTTCCTAAAGCACTCTACCATTTTGATAACGGTCGTGACAATCAAATAGTTGCTTGATGTGCGCATTCCTCCAGCAAATGAGTGTGTAATGGAAATCAAATCTGTTATAGTAGACAGAAAGCTCCTTGAAGACACCTATTTGCTAGGACACCTGATCAAAGGGATATAGCGACACATCTTTTCTCCATGTCAAAACCTAACCGACGATCAGACCCCTGAGGCGAACCTACAAATGGTCATGAGTAAACAGACATGATTATTGTCTATTTTTGGAAAGCACCATGCGAAGAGTCTCTAGCGCATGCTGCTCAGTTTTCCTAGTTTTAGGGTTAGCAATTAGGAGGCAAGGTAGCCCAAGCGGCGCCCTCATTTATATATTTCATATTTTCGATGTAAGCCAGGTTGGTTGGCAAATTTAGTAGATGGCAGCTATTGTATGTAATCTGAGTCTTGACCAGAATTTAATGCAAAGGTCATGTAACTTGATGAAAAGATTCTAGTTGTAGCAATTAGATGTATTGTGTTACTCTCTTTATGTATGTGCTTCCTGTCATCTTTAATTCATATCTTTTTTATGTCTACTTCGGAAAGAATTTTCGAACTTATGGATTTGCTACGCAACGCCCCTTGTTCACGCCACTTAGACAAAATGTTTTCTTCTAAAAGTTAACTCTAAATTCTCCCTCGGAGGTGCTCCGAGTTACTTCCTGTGTTTTTCCCCCGCCATACATTATGGTTTTACACTAAAGATTGTTGCTCGCCTAGCCTTATCCTCTCAATTCTAGTCACTGAGTCATTTGTCCCCGTCTTTTCCTCAGATCGACTCCATAGCCTAAGTCTTACTTTCTTGTGCCAATATAACCAAAACCCATCATATCAAAGGTGTTAAATCTAGCCATTGCTTTCAAAGCCATATGTTGTGTAGAGACTGCCCCATTTCTGAGAGATCCCTCTCTAGATCCGAAAGGCTAGTTTTGGGTCTCAAAGCTGGTTGAAAAAGTTACCTTCGTCGTCTGTTTATCAGCCGAACAGATTTACGGACTGCTAAAATTTCTGGCGTCGTTACCGGGGACGAAGTTGAATAGATTTTCCATAGGAGAACGACAACATTGCAGTTTGACCCCTGAGGGTAATAGAGGGACAAACATCCATACCGGTTGAAACCCTTACCCTGGTGACTCTAGTCCAAACAGACCAGTAGCTCCAAGTAGCACAGTTCAGGAAACCTGGCTCCAAAGACGATTTACACCAAGGCGAATCCTAACCCAAACCCCTTGGAGCCTGTGTACGACCCTAAGAAGATTATGCACAAGACTAGAGAGAAAGTGTCGGACCCATTCTACTACCTGGAAAGAAGCATGTCCTTGCCCAAAGACAGCATGCAGAGCATCGACGACCTTGAGTTTGACGCTTTCTTCAAGCAAACTCTGTTCAGGTCGAAGTCAGAAACTAGTTTGGACGAGACTATTTTCGACCCAAAAAAATTCCAAGCCCCAGTATCAAGTAATACCCCTCAAAACCCAAACCCCCCTAGGGCTAAGGCCGCCAAATTCGCTCCCCTCATCCTGCCATCTCAATTGCATGACTTGCCTCAAAATTATAGCCAGAGAATTAGGCTCTACGACATTGAGGGAAATGTTTCCGCTCATAGGCACCTAGATTGGTTTAATGATTTCATCGACCTGGAGGAAGTGGACTACGCAGATGAAAAATGAGGTTGTTTACGAAAATCCTTTCGGGAGATGTAAGAAAATGGTTCAAAGCCCTCTCACCCGAGAGCATTCCGAACTTCGCCGCATTCGAGACATCGTTCCTAGATAAATGGGGAGATAAGAAAATCCCTTTGCAGTTACTGACACACTACAATGACATGAAGAAAGCACTGGAAGGGACGATGCAGGAATTATCAACCCATTTTTTGAAGGTGTACAACTCAATCCCTGCAAAATTCAATCCACCCCCCGGTGTTGCGTAGTTGCGGTATGTTGATTCCTTCGATAATGATTTCGCTTTGTTGTTAAGAGAAAGAATATCGGCGAATCTAGATACTATAATGAGTAATGTTGTCGAAGTCGAAGTAAACATGATAGAATCAGGAAAAATAAAACCAAGGTTCAACCGAGGCGACAAGAGACCCCAGGGGGATGCACAGCCATCGACGTCGCGGTCCTCAGACAACAAATTCAACATGATGATGAAGACCATGGAGAAGTTGATGGAGAGAATGTCCATGGGAAACAGACCCGTTGCCCGAGAACAGAACGACCCATAGCCCAGGAATCAAATCCTCATAAGGGGTCAAAACCCTTAAATCAGATAAAGGGAACAGAGGGAGAAAAAGCATCAAGGTGACCAACAAACGAGACCTCCTTTCCAGAACAACTACGCGGACAAGGATTTCGACCAGACATTCGACGACCAGATGCATTTTTTAGATGACCAAAACCCACGCGTGTTCTTGAAAAAGAGAGAGCATGATCGGTATATGAGCAGAAACGGAGACTTTGTGCCAGAGTCCGATTATGATATGATACTCGAAACAGATGATGCATCGTCGTGGGAGATGGAAGAGTTCAGGAAAGGCTATCAAAATGCCATCATGCAGTTCCATAAGAAGTACAACCTCTGGAACAAGGACATGCCTACCAAGTCGCAACAAACGAACCCCATAAGGAAGCCTCCGGTGGACACCCCTTCCACAAGCCGACCAAAGTCGGATAACACGACCAAGGACGCACAGAGAAGGCTAAGTCAAAAGAGGAGGTCCCCAAGAAATCTATGGAGATAGGTTGGGAAGCGAGCGGAAAAGTGGTAGAGAAAACATGTCCCCCTTTCAATTTTGAACATGAGATGGCCAAAATAAAAATCTTTGTCTTGTTCAATGAACTTGTTAGAAAGGGCTAGTATCAGGAACAAATCATTAAAATTTTGAAAATGGGGGGGACCCCCGATACTCTGAATATTCAATATGATCACCGTGCCATCCATTTTGGTCTGGTCTATGCAGACAAGCGATACCAAAGATGTCCCTCCTTTCTATGTCAATTTGAAGATCCGTGACATGACCCTACATAACGCCATGCTGGATTTTGGCGCGTCGCAAGATCGCATGCCAAAGGTGATCATGGATGAACTAGGTTTGGATGTCACCAGGCCATACAAATGCCTTTTCTCCTTTGATTCAAGGAAAGTCAAGTGTTTAGGCCTTATCAAAGACCTAGTGGTATCATTGGCTCAAATCCCCGCTAAGAACATGGTCATGGACGTGGTCATCGCAGACATACCCCCAAAGTTTGGCATGCTACTCTCAAGGTCGTGGGTTGCAAATTTGAAGGGCATGTTGCAGATGGATATGATGTATGCCACTATCCATGTTTTTAGCCATGACAGAAGGTTTTACAGAGAAGTGTTGCTGAAATACATGATAAGTAGCAAGACACAGCCACACAATCATCCTATATATGCCATCGACACTGAGGTGGGTTCTTCTATATTCTACAATGACCTGAGTTTTGAAGAGGAAGAACCGATAGCCATCATAACAGCTGATGAGAAGACCACGTGAGAAACAACTGAATGCGCCGACCCAAAAGACTGCGCGGAAAACAGGGTGTGGAACATGAGTTTTGATGATGCAGTCAACAGAGAAGGAGATAGGGCCAACGTATGGGTGAGCCCCCTTGAAGAAAGCACAAAGTTGTGCTCATACAAGCTCGCATTTGAATGCACTAACAATATGGTCAAGTATGAAGCACTAATCTTGGGCTTACTAGTTTTGAAATAATTGGGCGTGCAGAAGATAGCAGTGCGCGAAGATTCTGAGCTGATCATAAATCAGGTAAAGGGTGTATATCAGACCAAACACCCTAGGCTGAGAGCTTACAAGAATTTGGCTTTGGACCTCCTTAAAGGATTCTCAGAGTATAACCTATTTGTTATCCCCATAGAGAAAAATCAGATCGTTGACGCGTTGGCCACCTCGGCCTCAGTTTTTAAGATCCCCATCTTCCCAAATAAAAAATATGAAATCGAGGTCAAGCATAGGCCGGCAATGTCTAATAATATCAAACACTGGCAAGTGTTTGATGATGACAAACAGGTGGAAAGATTCCTCCTTATGAGCGACGATTTCGTTAATACAAACATTGACAAGGAATGTAGTGGCGACGAAAATGAGAGCGCGGATGCGCGCAGTAACGACGACCCTTTCCAAAACCAGATCACGGGAAGGGACATAATACAATTGAAAAATAATATTATTCCAAAGGGGTTGGTGCCGTTGGAAAAGCTATTTGATGAAAATGATGTGGCTAAGAACCCCAAGATCACTGCAAGAGAAGAAGACGTGGAAGACTGCAACATCGGAACTAAGGAGAACCCAAAGATGGTAAAATTATCCAAGACACTCAGTCCAGAGGTCAAGCAAGACTACGTAAATCTCATGAAATATTTCTCGGACGTCTTCGCATGGAGCTACGATGACCTGAAAGTGTATGACACGAAAGTGATCCAACATGTTATCCCTCTCAAGGAATATCAGAAACCTTTCAAGCAGAAGTTGAGACGAATAAATCCCTCGTTGCTGCCATTGCTCGAGAAGGAGGTAAAGAAGCTTTTCGACGCTAAAATTATTGTTTCTTTGAGATTCTCAAAATGGGTAGCTAATTTGGTACCTGTAAGAAAGAAAAGTGACGAGATAAGACTGTGTGTAGACTTCTGAAATTTAAATAAAGTGTCTCTCAAGGACCACTACCCTCTTCCTAAAATGGACTACATCCTACAAAAAGTGTTGGGGTCCTAGAAGATGTCTATGTTGGATGGTTTCTCAAGATATAATCAGATCATGGTCCACCCGGACGACAGAGAGAAAACAACTTCCACAACTCCATGGGGAACATTCATGTACTCCAAGATGTCGTTCGGCCTGATGAATGTTGGAGCCACTTTTCAGAGGGCCATGGACATCGCGTTTGTTGATGAAAAGGAAAAATTCATCGTGATTTATCTGGATGACATCACAATGTACTCTGCCTCCGACCAACAGCATCTCGAGCACCTAAAGAGGGTTTTCCATAAGTGCAGAAAGTTCGGCATATCACTGAATCCAAAGAATTCACACTTCGCAGTGGAAGAAGGAAAGTTGTTGGGGCACATCATTTCCAAGGAAGGCATTAACATAAACCCTAGCAGGATTGAAGGGATCCCGAAGATCGGCATTGCGCGCAGTAAAAAGGAGGTGCAATCCCTCCTGGGAAAGGTGAACTTTTTTAGGAGATTCATCCCAAACCTGGCGGAAATCATAAAACATATAACTTGCATGCTCATGAAGGGAAATGAGATTAAGTGGAACCCAGAGGCCAAGAAGCCTTTTGAATATATCAAAGTGGTGCTGACTAAAGATCCTATGCTAGCCAGCCCGGACTTTACGAAATATTTCCTCCTATTTTCATTCGCCTCAGAGCACACTATTGTCAGTGTACGGCTACAGAAGGACGAACAAGATTTTGAAAAACCAATAGCCTATTTCATCTTAATGTTGCGTGATGCTCTACTAAGGTATGAAATTATGGAAAAATAGGTGTATGCCTTAGTGAAAGCCTTGAAAGAATTTAGGACATACATATTGTACTCCCATGTCATTGCTTGTGTACCCAGGAGTTCAGTAAAGGATATCCTGACTCAACCTGACCCAGAAGGGAGGAGAGGCAAATGGATAGCGGCATGTTAGAATACAATCTTGAGATCAAGCCTACAAAGTTGGTCAAAGGTTAGGGTCTTGCAAAGTTGATGGCACAGTCGGACTGGGACGTTGTAGGAATGAATTTCATTGTTGATCTGTCGGAATGCCCTCAAGAAGAAAAAATTGCGCAGGTGCCTCAGTAGTTCATTGATTCGCCATGGTATGCAGACGTCATATATGTGTTGGAGAATCTCCAGGCCCCTCCGGGACCGAGTAAGACTAAGGCAAGATTCCTCAAGCTTAAAGTGGTTAAGTTCTGCATCCTGGACAATTCACTTTACTGTAAAGACCCCGAGGGAATATTGTTGAGTTGTTTGTTGGAGGACAACGCGAAACGGGCCATACAAGAATTTCATAGAGGTGACTACAGAGGGCACCACTATTGGAAGACCACCACGCACAAAATTCTAAGGGCGGGCTATTACTGGCTAACAATTTTCGTTGACGTATATAAAGAGGTCTCCAGCTGCCACGAATGCCAGATTTTCGATGGAAGAAGAAAGTTGTAGACCCTGTCGCTAAAGTCGATCTCGGTCGAAGCACCTTTCATGCAGTGGGGTCTAGATTTCATAGGAGAGATAAATCCACCATCCTCTGTGCAGCACAAATGAATACTCATGGCCACCGACTATTTCACAAAATGGATAGAGGTGATCCCCACAAAGCAAGCTACCGATGCAGTATTCATCCAATTCTTGGAAACAAAAATATTATCAAGGTTTGGGTGTCCCATTAAGATCATAATAGATAATGCAACCGCATTCAAGTCTAAGAGGATGGAGAAATTCTGCCAGGATTATAACATAACCCTAGGGCATTCCACAACGTACTATCCACAAGGAAATGGGTTAGCAGAATCCTCGAATAAGAGCCTGACCAGGATCATCAAAAGACTCATGCAAGACAACAAGAGAGCCTGGCATAAGAAGCTTATCTACGTGTTGTGGGCATATCAGGTCACCACCAAGAAGTCTATATCGACGTCACCTTTCCAGATCGTTTACGGTGCAGATGCGATCTTCCCTACTTCACTGGGACCGCCCGTCAAGAAGTTGTTGCAAGAACAAGAAGCAGATCCAAATGATGTGCAAAGGAGAATAAACCAGCTAATTCGCACGCAACAGGCAAGGGAATAGGTGTATAATCGGTCGCAGCTCCATCAGACGAAGATAAAGAAATCTTTTGACAAACATTCTAAGCTAGAGGATTCTCGGTTGGGTGATCTAGTTTTGAAATGGGACGTGAGAAATGAGGACAAAGGAATGCATGGAAAGTTGGACCATCTTTGGATAGGTTCGTTCAAAATCAGCGATCATTGCGGGAGCAACGCTTATTTTCTAGAAGGATTAGATGGAGAATTCTTTGGTTGGGGGCCTGTAAACGGCAGGTTCCTAAAACATTACCTGATGAAATAAAATCTGTTTAAGTCATTTATCATTGTAAATAGTTGTTTTATTTTTTCGTTGAGTCAGTAGGTCAATAGAAAATTGAAGCCCGAAGTGAAGGCCCTAAGTTTATGCTAAAGTCTTAGAAGCTGCGTCAATAGGTTTAGTTTGTTTTATGTCCATCATTTATTTTTCTCAGTGTCTAGAGGTCATATAAAGCCCAATGGTTAGGCACCTGGTCTACTGTTCTTTGCTACCTCACAGGGAGGATAGCATCCCCGTTGGAGCCAGTTGTTAGCGCCACCATTTTTCTTTCCATTTAGAGTCGGTTTTAAGTCACGTTGCAACCCATGTGTCCCAACATGTGAAGCCAGGTACGTAACACCGTGAGGTCGAAGTCAGCAAGTGGTCGATTGGCCCTTGGAAACGGGAAGGGATGTCAGAGTCGAAACTTGTATAAGTGGTATGAGTGTGTCTTTTCCAAGAGAGTCGAGTCCTATTAAGAAACTAGTCTCTACGTGCCCCAGGTCAAGTCAAATGGTTAATGGAAGTTGCATTAGCAAGTACAACAGTTATTATCAGTTCATCATGAAAGCCGAGGGAATGAAAAATCGCAGCATTTGTATCATGCATGCCTAGCAAACCTTATCACCTGTATCCTACAAGCGGGGATTTACCATGAAAAACATGCAACTCAACTTGGAACATATCGTCGCCATGAATTCACTATCCTCCAGCATGATGCCCTTTCTTGTCCAACTCATTATAAATCTCGGATGTGCAGCACTCTCTCCAGTCGTAGAAGTAGGCATGAACTCTGTTTGCAACTCCCCTTACCAATCCAGTTTGTTCAAACTTTTCCCCCCTGTGCGTTTGTTGGATATACTGCGTGCAGAATACACATTTGTTGTGCCATGGCGACCTCTCAGAGTGCAAGGAAAGGCGCACGAAGTAGCAGAACTCCAATGTCTGAGCCCCAAAAATACTGGGAGTCATTCTCACCTGCGGTGGGCATCCCCAAATATGTGAAAGGAGATATTGTTTTACCTACAGAGAAGACCAGATCAAACCGCACAGAATCTGAAGCGGAGGGATTCGAACAGGAAGGGAAGACAGTAGGATCCCCCTCTCACCAACAGCAAATGCCTTGGAGGAGGGGCAGGCCGAGGAAGAACAAGGAGACCATGGAAGCGCGAGTTTCAGAAGAGCCACGTGCCAGATCGATAGCTGAAGAACTACTCATGCGTGCCATCTGGCTAGAACCTTCAGGAGGATCGAGCCATGAAAATAGGAGCAGAACAAGGAAAGTGGATATCACAAGAGCGAATGATTAAGAGCCATCTCAGCAACTAAAGCAAGCAAATCTTGCTATCGCTGAACTCTATCAAGAAAACATTGAATTGAGGTAGCAGCTAGCAACAAAGACTACGGAAGCATCAGGGGCGCAGGGTCGCGAAGGGAACATGGTATGGTTGAAAAGGCATCTCAGAGAGGCACAAGACACCATTGTACAGCTGCGAGAGGCACAAATATTAGCAGAAGAAAGGCATGTGGAGCACCCCAGAGAATGTTAAGCGACCAAGAAAGAAGCATGTGTGGCTCTCGCCAGCACGCAGAAAAAGAAAGTTTAGCAGGTGTTTGTTTCTACATCCGAAGAACATAAGACAAATCTTGGCAGTTTTGAAGGACATGTTTCCTAAAGCACTCTACCATTTTGATAATGGTCGTGAAAATCAAACAGCTGCTTGTTGCACGCATTTCTCCAACAAATGAGCACGTAACAGAAATCAAAGTCGTTATAGTAGACAAAAATCTCCTGGCAGACACTTGTTCGCTAGGACACCTGATCAAAGGGATACAGCAACACATATTTTCTCCATGTCAAAACCTAACCGACGATCAGACCCCCGTGGCGAACCTGTGAATGGTCATGAGTAAACAGACGTGATTATTGTCTATTTTTGGAAAGCACCATGCGAAGAGTCTCTGGGGCATGCTGCTCAGTTTTCCTAGTTTTAGGGTTAGCAGTTAGGAGGCAAGGTAGCCCAAGTGGCGCCCTCATTTATATATTTCATCTTTCCAATGTAAGCCAGGTTGGTTGGAAAATTTAGTAGATGACAGTTATTGTGTGTAATTTGAGTCTTGACTGGAGTTTAATGCAAAGGTCATGTAACTTGATGAAAATATTCTAGTTGTAGCAGTTGGATGTATTGTGTTCCTCTCTTTACATATGTGCTTCCTGTCATCTTTAATTCAAATCTTTTTTCTATCTACTTCAGAATGAATTTTCGAACTTGTGGATTCGTTGCACAGCGCCTCTTGTTCGCGCCACTTAGACAAAACATTTTCTTCTAAAAGTTAACTATGAATTCACCCGCAGCGGTGCTCCGAGTTACTTCCTGTGTTTTTCCCCCGCCACACATTACGATTTTACACTGAAGACTATTGCTTGCCTAGCCTTATCCTCTCAATTCCATTCACTGAGTCATTTGTCCCCATATTTTCCTCAGATCAACTCTATAGCACAAGTCTTACTTTCTTGCGCCAATATAACCAGAACCCATCATATCAAAGGTGTTAAATCTAGCCATTGCTTTCGAAGCCATATCCTGCGCGAAGACCTCTCCATTTCCGAGAGAGCCCTCTCCATATCCGAAAGGTTAGTTTCGGGTCTCAAAGTTGGTTGAAAAAGTTACCTTCGTCGTTTTTTTATCACCCAAACATATTTACGGAATGCTAACACAACCTATATCACAATGTCTCCAAACAATTTAATATGTATCTACAAACGCACTAAATCTACCCAGAAAAATATGAAACAATGTTAGCAAATGGTAGATAAAATTGACCCTCAATTATGAGGTGCTCTACCAACAATGTTAGTGTTGGTAATCCTCCTTGGAATGGGATTGAAATGATGAAAGAGAAACCCATAATGGAAAGCCCGAAATCCAACCAACCAAAGGTGAGAAAAATAAGAGTCCATATCAAATAGATGCACAATCCTATGAAGGTAAGCCCTTGTTATGTGGGAGTTGGTGGAGACAATAGAGATTCTAGGTAGCCTAAATGATTCAAAGAAAAGAAAAAGAGGCTTTAGTGAAAATCACGCAGAATAACAATGTGTTTTTGAATGAGAACCAAGATTCATAAACAATACAAAATTAGGATTATTTTTAAACAAGACAAACACATAGGAATGCCCAATATAAGACAAAGAGTTGTTGAGAAAAAAATGAGACCTTAAACTATCGATCCATGGCTTTGACCAAGGAATCCATCAATTCTCTACCAATATGTGGGTTTTTTGCTAGAAAGGGTTTTTTGATTCATTGGTCCATGTGATATAGATGCAGATCGGCCATAAAACCTATGGATCATGCACCAAAGGCAAGTAAAGAAATGTGAAGATCATTTTTTACCTTGTTAACACTTATGTGTACCCACGATGAATATGCAAACATTGGAAACCTCAAAAATAGAATCTCTAACTAACCAAGGTGGGATAAATTAATCACGCATGTTGAGATTGATCTAAGGTAAGGAAATCATGTATAATCAAGAAAAACGCCAAGGAATAAACAAAACCAAATAATATCCTAGGAAAAGAAACCAAGGGGACCTAGTCTAGACATTAGGCATCAAATGGGGAAAACACTTTCACACACATATATCTAGATAAGGAAGCCCCACAAGTAATCCATCATAATATCATGGGAAGCATCATGGTAATCTTTAGACAATGAGTGTAAATATACACCAAGTACAAAATCCATACACTAGTTCAAGTGTTGCTTAGAATTTAGCGTAGAAATTTCTAAATTATTGATTTCAAGAACTGCCTGGATTTGAGCTAAAGCTTATATTGACATTTCATTTAGAGATTTCCCAGTATGATATTCAAGAGCCACTTGGTTTTCCAAATTACAAACTTTAGGAGCTTCTATTTGATTTAGTTTCTTTCCATTTGATTTACCAAAGCACTCTCTCTTGACATTTGATTTAGAGCTTTAAAAAGTACCAAGTTCAAGGGTTGCTTGGAATTTGATTTAAATCTTTCCAAAGTATTGGGTTTAAGGGTTGCTTGGAGTTGATTTAAACTTGTTTTTTTAAGTTTTTAATAGTAATTGGTTTAGATCTTTCAAAAATATGGCATTTAAGCATTGCCTAGAATTGTGTTTATACATTTGCAAAGTGCAAGGTTTAAGAGTCATTTGATCGCATATCAAGTTGAAGAGTTGTTACTTAACATTTGATTTAGGACCATCACTTAGCATTTGATTTAGAGATTTCTAAAGCTATTGATGCTTAGATTTTGATATAAATGTTCTGAAGTATTGTCATTTTGCATTTGATTAGGAATCCTTTTCAAATATTAGGTATTTGATTTAGAGATTTTCAAAGTACCAAGTTCAATATTTTTTATCAATTGATTTAGTTTTCCAAAGTATTGCACCTTATAGCAAACTTCTAGTTTGACTGAACATTTGGTCGTGTAGATTACTTCACAAACCACCTAATTTTTTTTTTTCAAACAAAAATGAACTCTATTGTGATAAAAAATAATTAACAAAATTTATTGTCATGAACAATTTACAATCTTTTACACATTATCCTTGGCTTGATAATTTATAGTCAATGACTATTACTTGGATCCTAGAATATG